>JABWIB010001542.1:44607-54869 GCA_016617825.1 Platyplectrum ornatum | reverse complement strand
AAGGCAGGTCTATTTGATTTGGCGAGTTTGGTCAAACTCGCTGGCGAGTTTGAAGCGAGTTTACAACTCGCACTTTGATGAATTCTATTTGTCCTATCTGTTCCCTTTTGCAAACACGCAGCGCGAGTTTGAAACTGCGAGTTTAACTCNCAGCCNTAACCNGCNAGTTTGACCAAACTCACGCTTTGTAAATACTATTTAATGCAAACTCGCCATCTTCTTAAACTCGCAGCCGCGAGTTTGGTCAACTCGAGCTTAGTAAATTTTCCCCTTTAAATTAAACTCCTTATTCAGTTTTAGTTTGCTTCACTGATTGGCAGTCTGACCCAATTAGCTACAAGAATCACTGCCTATACTCTATGCTGCAATTCAAAACCTCTCCCAATTGCGTATGAAACTGACATATATATATCAGTAACTGTCAAAAGTGACAGAAGTCTGGACCAAGTGGATGGCATGTTGTTGAGTTTATAAGCTGTATACTGTATAAAATACAAATACATCAGAATACAAAAGAAACAGTTCATAGAAGATAATATTTTGAGTTCTTTGCCTTTCACATAAGAATGGACACTTGACCCGGGTTTGCTATAAGATCTGGTGCATATAATATATATAAAGCAGTGGAAATGTAGAAGTGGTGGTATGGACATAGAAAATAATAGAAGTGAATGGAGATTTATAGTTTTCTGTCAGTGGGAGAGTGAAGATATGGCAATCCAATGTATATATACCCCCCTTTTGAGACCTGATATAAAGTTACATTTCTAAAAACTGCAGACAAAACTGCACAAATGCTGCTTATTTGAACAATATATTTGTAAGGTCAGCATCATTCAAGATGAAAGAGAGAGTGTGCCGTGAAGGAATAAGAAGAAGACAGCAAAGGTAAGGTAATATTATTAAAAAAAAATAAAAAATGGAATGCATTCTGGGCATACTTTCAAGCAGCAGAAGTGGATGGCTGGAGGGGGCAGAATTGAAGGCTGGACACATAAAATGGGCAGAAAGGGAGTCTGGAAACACATACAAGGGACAGAAGTGGAGGCTGGATGTTTTTGCATCCAGAAATGGAGTCTATATATATATATATATGTAGAGAGAGGAAATGTGAGATAGACAAAACTGATGAGTGTCCACTCTTAAGTCTTTTGTCTCTTATATATTACATCAATTGTTGAAAGCTTCTAATTAAGATCATACAATTTGAATTTTAGTATTAAGTATAACTACTGCAGGAACTAAATATTGACTTATTATGCTAGTATTGATCTAGAATATTAATAATTGGAAAGGAATGACATACTTGTATTGCTATACCTGTAAATCTGGGTTCACATGTATGCAAACATACGTGAGATGCAATCATAAGAGTACAGTCAAATGCATTTCCAGGTGAACAAACTGATTCACTTGTATACAATCTTGTATACAATATAGAAATTTACCAGGAAGACATTTGAACATGCATACACACTACGAACATTTATATGACCATGGACCATCAATGATCAAGATTTACCAAATTATTCAATGTGTACTTTCTTAAAACTAAAAATCAAGATTGCAGGATCATACATAATACATAATATTGTATATGTACCCCGCTAAATACCTTTGAAGTATTGTTAATAAGATCTGTGTATGTGAATATAGAGTAATGTTTCCTACTCTAAGTACTCTAAGTTCATTAGTTTTATTGTGAAGGCAGTTTGTTGGGAAGCTCCCTAAACTAGCAAAATGTAAATATAATATGAAAAATATATTGAACCACAGCCTTCCTGTATGTGTGTGTGTATATATATATATATATATATATATATATATATATATATATATATATATATATATATATATATATATATATATATACTAAACCAAAGTATATGCTATCACTTTAAAAAGTAGACACAAATATTTGTATATAGTTAAAATATATCAGAAAGTATATCTTAAAATTCTTCCTGAAGCACTGCATCAAAATGTTGGTGAAATTATTGCTTCTTTAATGCAGAGGCTGTTTTTTTTACTGTTACAAATTACATAATCTAAAAAATGTTATAACCACGGCTTAATTTATCTGACTTTATTGCCTTTCATTTCTGAAAATAATTTACAGCTTGCATTCTGACATTTGAATTAAGAGGGTGCACTAATTCTTGTGCATAACAATAATGAATTAATAAGTTTCTTGCTGCGAAGCCAGCGGGTCTTAATTATTATGCACACTATGGTAAAAGCACTATTTGGTGGGTAAATGCAGCTTTATCAGTTTTTGTTCCAACTGACAATGCAGCCTTCATGAATAAAAATAGTCATTGTTACAAATTACAAATCAAAATTACTGTTTAAACAATGAGCTTTCCTATTATAAGGGATATTTTATTATGCTTAAACGTTAATCCTTGAAACATTTTCCTGTGTAATCAATGTAGAATCTATGTAGACTGATATGTGAGACATATATGAAGATAAAAAAAACATTTTTAATTTCTTTGAGGGCATTTTGAATAGAATGTACAGATAATAACCGATAAGGGCTGGATCTATTTAAGCAAGTAGATCTGCACAGATACTAAAACGGCTCCCGCGGAATCAGCATGGCTATCCCCATCTACAGAGGATTAGCCATGCATATCTGAAACACAGTCCAGCCGTATATGGATAATCCATTGTATGGAACAAAGTTCTGCATAATTGATTATGCATTGATTATACATAGTATATGCCATGGTGGAATTTAATAGGCACATGTACGCTGTCACTAAGCTTAGTCATCCAACTACCACGGTCTGTGCAACTTTTAAGCCTCAACAAACTTACTAAATTTGAAAAGAAATTAGTGGAAACTAATTTTATTAAGGTTTATAATGCTTTAATATGCCGTAATTATATAGTATGGGAAACCATAATACATATTATAGATACATAGATACATAGATACATAGNTACATAGATACATATAGATACATAATAAAGAAATGAATGTAGGGGAATTTATGACTAATTCCAAATAATGAACACGTTTCTTCTTCAAAATTGGATAAATAGATCACTTCAATCCTTCAAATATTTTATCGGACAAACTATCCCATCAAAAAAGGGCAGAACTTGAGCGGGAATGGGGCGGAGTCGGGGTGTGTCCGGGACAGAGTTGGACAGGTCTGGACGGGGCTTATGTGTCCCGCGGCCCGGACCGTGGCTGTTGAGAGGTATGCATACAGGGGCAGATCCAGAGTTTCACCTTTTTTAGGCGCAAGTATAGACCTGAGCAAATCCATGTTGCAATGTGAGGGATGCATATGAATTTTAATCTTATTACACATAAAGAAAAGACTTATCTTTTGCACATACAATTAACAAGTTGCAAAGCTTTATGTTTAATTGAGTTGAGTCAGTAGAAATCAATCACTGGGGATGTTGCCCATAGCAACCAATCAGATTCAAGCTCTCAGTTTCATTTTACATATTGGAGAGTGTGAGCTTGAATCTGATTGGTTCCTATGGGCAGCATCCCCACTTTTCAATCTCCCTGCTCAATAAAGTTGTGGTATTAAATAAGAAGCTTATCCAATGACCCGCAAAGAAGGAGGGCCCAGTGTAGTCCTTCATTGAAAATACAGGTTCCATGATAAGCAGTTATGCTTATGCTATTGGGGCATGCTGGGAGCTGGAGTGCCAAAGGCTGCATATACCTAGTTTTGTAGGACCACTGAAATCAAAATATGAACTCTTAGATTCCATCTATCCTTGTTTTTTTATATTTACATGCATGTTTATACATTTGTACTATTTTTATGATATGGTACAGAATCCAGTCTTCCAGAAGTTAGACAAATAGCTGTGCCTAGGCATGCACCAAATGTTATATACATATGTTTGAAACTCTTAGTTTATATTTAGTTTATATGATAAATCTGAAGCCACAGGAATATAAATGCTCTGAATGAAGGTTTTGTGAGATGGTGGAGGCAGTGGGTTGACCAAATTTAGTTGCCCTTGCTTGTACTTAGTACTTAGTATTATTTATTTATTTATTTATTTATTTTTTAATAACTACTATATGTGTAAACCCAAAAACGCACACCTTTGCCAGTAACTAAATACTGTTGATGCTATGATATTATGTTTGCTTAATTGTTTTCAGTCATGTGGTGAAATATGTTTTTTGTTATTGCAAATAACTATAAGAAGACTTTACAATATGGATTGGATCCAGACTTACGCAGTATTGAACTTACGAGTGTAAAGTTACAAGTGGACAAAACCATGTTGAATTGCAGATAAATGTAAATTTGTTTTCTCATGTACTACTTTGTACTGGATTTTCTCTTACTTTGTATATTTCAATAAACACAGTTTACATAAAAAGAAAATATTGGTTAGTAGAACTTTCATAGAACAGATACCTGCAAAACTATATCTTAGAATGAAATGATGACGCTCAACTGATTTGCAAAGGGTCATTTACGTAGATGCTCCTTTCCAACCTCAGTGTGTGTTCAACAGGTGTACAATAGAATATCACAATGACATTATATTTTTTTAGCACTGCTAAACCTCACATTTACATGATAAGACTCAGACCATTTGTTTAACTAGTAATGATCGTGACATTGTATAGTCTAGGAATGTAGGCCTTTCTGCTGGGTGGTGGAAGCCCTGATGCTTGTGATGGTATTTGTGAGTGTGGCCCTGTGGTGGAATTGAACCTGAGGATATTACAGTCTTCATTTGAAAGTATTATACTAGTGTTAGTGTAGGTAACAAAGTCTTAAATATACTCTAAATGTATACTTAGTGTAACAACGCATATTATACATTCAGCAAAACTGCTTTGTCACATAGGCGAGAATTGTGCATGTAGTCTGTAAGGAAATCTTAACCTGTACTTATATAACTATAAGTCACTCCGCTGAGCTTTTTCTGTGCAATGTGGACAGATGGTGAAGGTAAGCTGATGATTAATGCGTCCCTGCCAGGACTCATTTTATGGAGATGACAAAGACAATATTACATTATAAGACAATATTAATCATATTTACTGATTCTTATAGAATCCACGAAACTCCCAAAATTTGCAAGAAGCTTTTGGAACCCTGGGAGAGGAGGCAAAGCTCCTGCCAATCACTGTCTCAAGTCCCACCATGCCGCCTTACCTAAGAGTTCACTCTTACATGCTGTCATGCTGATCATGATGGCATATAAACTCTTGTGATGGGCAGCGATATGTCATGTGAATTATCACTGCAGCATTGCACCCCTGCTCTGTATCTGAGGCACAGCTTTGTCTGGCATCCATGTTGTTGCCTAGTTACTGTCCTGGCTGTCTGTGATTGGACAGGCTATATGCTAGCAGTATGCTAGTAGTTATAGGGGCCGATTCAATTCGCCTTTTAGACACGAAAAAGCCGGCTGTGCACTTTTTCGCATATTTTTATAGGCGGCTCAATGAGCCGCGTGCTAATAATCACGAGTTTTCCTCCCCCTACAGCGTAAGGGGAAATACATTGCGTGAAGCGACATTGAATCGGCCCCTTAGTGTCAAGTTTGTCAAATTTGTCAAGTGTTGCCTGTGTTGTAACAATTTCTTTCTTTCTTCCTCTGTGTCCTAGTTATCCCTAGTCTCTCCAGGGCTTAAATTAACTAACATACGGGATTGGAAAAGTGAGGATATTGGCCATAGCAACTGCACAATCTGCTTGTGCTATCCAGTACAGGGGTAAATCCCATTTCCATTCTATCTGTTCTGGGCTACTCCCAACCTGCGTATGTGTATCTCAGTCAGTCACTATCATTAGGTTTGTCTCCTCACCTCTCTAGTTCTAGTGATTGAGTTGGTTTGTGTTAGTAGTGCTTGTTGTTTGGTGAATTACCTATGACCTGCTAGGTGCTTGTTGCTCATCCCTATCCCCACCTTTCTAGTTCTAGTGATAACCAGACCTAATTTAGACGCTGAGACTCTGCATTCTGAAAGGTGATATTCTGGTTGTTATAAAAGATTTAGGGGTATATTTACTAAGCAGCGAGATTGCAGGGAGATTGGAAAGTGGGGATGTTGCCCATAGCAACCAATCAGATTCAAGCTCTCAGTTTCATTTTACACACTGGAGAATGTGAACGTGAATCTGATTGGTTGCTATGGGCAACATTCCCACTTTTCAATCTTAGAGTTTAGAACATTATTATTGTATGATGTATTTGTAACATCAAGCCCTGTCCAGTGCTTTAGAGGGCATCTACACAAAATCCTCTGGGTGAGGCACTGAAACTTAAATATTTGTAATGTGTAATCATGTTCTGGTCTTGTTCCATTCTTAGCAATACACTATGGAGCTCACCATTGTCTGTCACAGATAAAACATGTTTGATGAGATCCATGTTCTTTTCATTCTTCAATTTAAAATTTGATGGAAGTGATGAAGAGCATGTTGCAAATCTATGATAGAAAATAGTGTTGTAAGGAGCCCAAGGTTAACCTTACAGAATGAGTTTGAGGACAATTTGATGATATATACTATAAGTGTACCAAAGCCTAGAAATGACAGCAGATATAAATGTTGGATATTTCTGCACGGCTACTAAAATCAACCAAAAGCTGGGCATACACTATAAGATACATTGTTCCAATCAAAAGAGTGNGTAAAACCATGTTGAATTGCAGGGGGGGTAAAATGAATGTCAGTGTGTGCATGCAGGGAGAATACTTTATTGTTGCATGTTGCACACAGATACTGACCAGTGTTACTGTTACACTGTTATCATTTTCATCAAACTCTTTCTGGCGCACTCATGTCTCCCTTATCCCCACCCTCTTTTCTTTTCTTTCTTCCCTCCCTTATTAACATTACGATTTATATTGTATTTGTTCTTATGCTTTTCACAAGATTTATGCATTATTACCTACTGCAATCTCTTTTTTTGTTGTTAGTTTGTTTTATGTTTTACTTATTGTGTTTTTCTGTATGTGGCTCGTGGTTCTTTTAGAGATCATTTGGTGATGCCATATACTTTGTATCTCATGTGCTTTTTTCCAGTAAAAATATTTAACAAAAAAGTGTGCCAAGGCTACTGCTGTTTATCTGCTAACTATAAGACTATTACAAATACAAAGAAAGATACAGAACAAATCAAATAATCACAAATATTGCTCAGTGATTTGCTGTGCTGATACCAGTCACTAGAGTCAGTAGTACTACTGTGTTTCCCCAATACTACTGTGTTTCCCCAATAATAAGACACTGTTATTTTTTGGTCCAAAAAAAAAACACTAGGGCTTATTTTTGGGGTAGGGCTTATTTTGGACGGTTTTACAAAAATTAGGGTAGGGCTTATTTTCGGGGTAGCTCTTATTATCGGGGAAACACGGTATAAACCTAGTAAATGATATTGTAAGAGGAAATAGTATAATTAGTATAATAATATCATAATATATTATTTTGTAATAAATGGAATATATCTTTCCAGAAACACTAATTTCATCACTAATTTCAACACTTCCTTATCCAGTTGCCGATTCTTTTATTATCACCTTTTTCACCAAACTCATCTACTAATACAAAGGAAAAGGTTATAGGTTTACATATTGTAGTTATGATATTTGGGCTCTGACCCTCAACCTCAATGCATTGTCCAAAATGAATTTTAGTCATTTCTTTATACACCCTCATGTGCTATTAAATGTTTGTTCTGTGCCGTTAACTTCTTATTTATGGGGATTTAAGTAAAACACAGCTTTAAATAAAGAGTAGGTGATCTGGTTTATGTGTTCATATGTGTCACTGCCACCTCTGCTATCTCTCTCTCTGAGTACAGTATGTGAATAGGTAAATAAAATCACACATACATTTACCTGTGTATACTAAAACAAAGAAAAAACAATCAAAAGAGAGGTATTAATAAATATTATTACTAAATGTTGAGGAGTAACAAAAATAGAATGATGTTTGTGTCAAACTTTGTAGCAAAATCAATATAGCACTTGTAAATAATGCAGCGTTATGGTAAAAATAAGCATATTTAAAGTTATGTCATGTAAGGTATAATGAATACTATATTTTTAAAGCGGTTCACTCACCTACAGTACATCTAAAGATTCAGGAATAGGTTTCTAGCATTATAGGTAGAATTACCTTGATAAATGATGTTGCTCCTTTGTTAACAGAAAGTGGCCCAAAACTTTGATAAACGACCCCTCCAGCCTTTACATTAGAGTGATTCAGATTCTCACCCATAGGGGACATTTATCATGCTGTCAGGAATGGCCCACGTGTTGAAATGATGTCATTAAAGTTATTTGTTCTTCCTATCTTCTTCAGTATCACAGGTTAACATGGGTTAAGGGTGGATATGTACATTCATGTACACATTTCCATATGTAAATGTATAAGATTGAAGTTATAACTCAATTATGACTTTAAATACATCAGTATTAACTGAAACACGCATTTATTTATTTATTTATTTTTTTAATGACCAGACCCATTTTGTCTATCTGTATTGATATTCTCACTTGTTTCGTGGTGTGTTCATTGCATGAAATGGGTCACTGAAGTTGGCAAATGGTCTATCCTTTGCCATTGAAGTAAAATGTTAATATACTAAAATATTAGTTGTTACAACATTTTCCTTGATCCTTATCTGCTGATATTGGCTATAATATAAGGTATTATGTCTAACACCCATGAGGCAAACTGAGTCTAGTTGTATGGGTGGTGCAGTCATAGATATAAGATATATGAAACTGTGTAGTAAGAATCAGGAAGAAACTATTCAGCTGGAGACATAAGCACTGGAGCTTTACTGATGGAATACCAAATAGATGTCCAATAACAGCATGCAATAAGTGAGGATGGCATAGCACACAAGTAAATGGAGCATGCAAGTGGTATTCCATGAAGGGAAGTTTAACAGTGGAAGTCATGTAGCACACAGTTACGTCTATGCGTGTAGCTGGTACAGCACACATGCAGGTCTTATGGTTCAGGTAGTACCAAGGGATGTGGGTGGTAGATTACACAGTCAAGTCTAACAGTGCAGATGTTACAAAATGCAGAAAAGCAGTGTCATGCAGGTAAATCAGACTGGCATGACATGGGTGGCACTGGATGGGGAAGGAAAAGGACCAACTTAGATTTTAAGTTCAGGTATCAGGGGCAATAGTGATATACTGTCATCTTCTGCCACAGTGTTTATAGGCAGTGATCAGCAGGTGACAGCACTGCTAGCAGGTACAGCAGGGGTGCCAGGGAGATTGTGATAGCGCTATCAAGAAATAGGACACAATGTGTGATTTCTATCATCATAACACATTGTTTTCTTCAACTGAATGAGCATCAGGGAGATTATCCAGCACTTCAGGGAGTCAGGGAGACCAGCCACATTTCAGGGAGACTCCCTGATATTCAGGGAGAGTCGGCAACCATGAGTTACAAGGTACTGGGAAAGGACATATGGCTGCTAGAAATGGAAAAGAAAGGGATTTTAAATAGGATCATCCTAGTGTCAGGAAATCAATGCTTATTCTAAGTCTGATGTTAAATGGAGAAATCTGCTGTTAGTCTTAAATATGTAAATTCAGATTAAAGGGCTGCATCCAGGTTTACTTTACTATTCCCCTTGCAGACACGGAATTACAATTCATGTTACCAACCTTTACATCTCAGAGACACCCTCGCATAAAATGGGGAGAATGGGACTTAAGGAGCTTAACATGATCTNTCTGTATGATAAATAGTATCCCTCTTCAACTAGTGTACATGAGTGCTGCATCCTGTCCGTCTCACAGTGATAAAAGCTCACTGTGATCATAAACATTAAATAGGCCCATAATATGTATACTATTATGATTAGCACTGGACCTATATTTACACAGAGCTGTATTGTGGTTTCATGAGCATGTTTTATTACCTCCTGTAATCTACATGACTCTATCTATTAAATGACTTGATAAATGGAATAGCAACCCACCACTCTTATATAGCCATTTCTATTTCTGTACAAAAATACTGTTATCTAGATGTCTGTTTTCCTATAGATGGTAACAAGATTTTAAATAGGAATGCAGAACATGCTCTATTTTATTTTGCACTGCACTACTATTAAACCAATATCTATCAATCTATCTATCTATCTATCTATCTATCTATCTCATTTCTCTCTCATATCTTTCTATCTCATATCTCTCTCATATCTATCTCTCTCACATCTATCTATCTATCTATCTATCTATCTATCTATCTATCTATCTATCTATCTATCTC
>JABWIB010001542.1:14620-30332 GCA_016617825.1 Platyplectrum ornatum | reverse complement strand
CAGTGGGGGACAAGTATGAGGATTTCATGGCTACATGGTTCAGCTGGATGGAATATAAGGCGGGGGCTGACTATTAGTCCTTGCAACAAAGTGCCCTTTACGGTTGACAAATTAACACTGACTTGAAAAACATGGGTATTTCAGGCAAATTCCCGGGTTGCCTGAAATCCTGGGTTTTTAAGTCAATGTGAACAGGACCAGTTGCAAATCCTGGGTATTTTTACCTGGGACTTAAACCAGGGTTTTTCAATGTTAAAGATCAGGAGGGAGGTAAAAAAAGGTAAAAAATAAAAAAAATGCAAACAACCATGTCACATCGGTTACCAGCCCAGCAATTGCCTGGCTTTAAAAAGTCGAATAACTGCCGGGTAGGCAGTGTGAACGCAATATTACTGTTGTTGCTGCATTGCTGAAATACAATATGTCAAAACTCTACACATTGTGCCAGCGAAAGACACTCAACATTGAGTTTCAGGCCATGTGAATTGCAGTTGACAAAAATCATTATTTATGTATCAGAATAGGATTCTGTTCTAGCCAACTGAACACAAGGTTGATAAACAGGTTCACCACTAGCTGGAACTATAAAATTCACCTAAGTATAGTCATCAAATGACTATATAAGAACTGCAGAGGACCATATTCAAATTCCCTACCCTAGGTGATGGGAGAATACCCACTAGTTATTATACCACTGAGGGGATCATTTCTCTACACATGTATCCAGTGACATTGAAATCAAACACTTTGGTAGCATTCATTTTATACCCTCTGAAAAATTAGTTTTTCCCTCTCTTTTTTGTAGATTCATAGAATTCACAGAATACTCTCAAGTGTCCAATTAACCTACCAGCATGTCTTTTTTTTAGTGTAGTGTGGCACCCGCAGGAAACCCATGAAGACAAAGGAAGAACATGCAAACTCATCACAGGGAAGTCCAAACTCATAACCTTAGCACTGTGACGAACAAGTACTAATCGTTAAGCCACCGTGCTGTCAGATCCAATAAAAAAGGTGATCCACTCAATCCAAATTTTCAACTTTTNACAATTCCAACAGCTTCTGAAAGGAAAGAGTTCACAAGTAGGAGGAATTTAGTATTACAATGTACTATATAGGTGTGGATTCATAAGACTGCAATAGGATCACATCACATGCTGTGTTTAGAATTATGATTCTTCTTTTGAAGAATGCCTGCCTCCTATTACTGGCTAAACCACTTAATATGTGTAAAAGCTTCTTTGGCTCCTTCCCCTTCTCTGCTTCCTTCTATATATGTTTAGAGATCCTTAAGTCTTTCTGGATATGTTTTGTTATGCACACCTTGCAAAATGTCAGCTGATATTTTGTATCGTCTCTAATATGCCCTAAATGCCCTTCTAGTGATACGACCTCCAGAAATCAGTATCAGAACTCANTTACAAGTGAGGCGCTACCAATGTCCTATAAATTGGCATTACCCCCTTTCTACTACTAATTTCATTCCCTATGTAGTCAAACCTCTGAAATGCATTGCTTTGTTACCTACCTAAAAGTGCATATATAATGTAAGAGGCTAGATCAATGTGCCACTAGGCAAATGAGAATTCATGCAATGTACATTCAATTCATATAGAAACGATTAAATGACCTATTGTGTGTACATTCTGAGAATAGTGTTTGCATATATTTGGATTGGTGTCTTATGATATCTGTGAATTCCATTAATGACATCATTATTGTGTCATGTCATTTGCATACACAGTTTGTCACTTTACTTTTGATAAATTGCACATGCAGGGAAATTTGAGATAAAATGAGTTTGGTAAATCTGGAAGAACGCCTGTGTCATATTAACAAAATACTTAATATAGTAACGTAACCTTTAAAACAGAGCTGGTCTATTTCCTTTAGCAGAATGCCCAGGAGACAAGGAACCTCATATAACAGATTAAATATGATAGGTATAAAGACTCCAGGAACTTTTCCACTTTTAATCCTTTTAAACAAAAAGTAAATTTCAAAGTTCCAATAGAACCTTGTAATATTTCTAAACATTAAACAAGAAAGATATTAACATAAAATAAAATGTTTGTATTTAGTTTTCATGTTTTATTTTACTTTTTCAGCTACTTGAACAAACAGCAGTCCTCTAAGTTAGACACCCTGCATTCACTTTACCTCTCTCTGTCTCACACACATACACATTGCATCCCATAATACAATCTCCCTACCACTCAAGCACACACACAGTACAACCAAAATTACATTCTTCCTATCGACCATACTTTCTCTCACACACAGCGCACCCTATACATTGGTGTAACTGTAGGGGATATAATTGGTATGGGGGCCACAACGTTCTATTACACCCCTGACCCCATAATATATCTCTTTCAGACACATCACACACACACATAGTGCAACCCATAATACATTCACTCTACCTTTCACATACAGTGCTCCCCAGTATATATTGTCTCTACTGCTATCTCACATACACAGTGTACCTTATAATACATTCTCACTACCTGTACCTGTCTCACATACACAGTGTACCCCATAATGCATTCTTCCCAATTTTATCTATCCCACACTCAATATAGACACAAACAGTATAACCCACAATATATACTTTCTACCTTTGTATCACACACACTGCTCCCCATATAGACATGCACACACACTGATGACATATACACACACACACACACACTCTGCACTTTGTATACAGTTCACTATTTGTATACACAGTTCAGATTCACTTTGTATACAGCCATATTTGGGCTTGTATCTATTAGATTTAACCTTGTTTAAATTGCCCACGTCAGTATAATACAAGTTGTAAAATGTAAATACAAATGTTCAACATATATTTAATACATTTCCTCAGCATAAACGTACTTAATTCCTAAATAGAATTGATATTTAAAGCAGCAGAAATAGCTCAGAAATTCCCTATACCCATACGATAAAATCTTCAATCACTATATGAAAGCACCAACCAACTAACACGCATTAATAGCATTTTTATAGTTTAAAAGGTTACCTGCTTCCCTTATAAAACTCTTTACAACCACATTCATGATATTATTCTTGACAGCTAGAAGATTATTTGTAATGTGGGTGTGACCTGTAATCACTGCGGCATAGTTGATCATGTGCTAATGCCCTTTATTTATTTCTTTTTTGTTATTTTTCACTGAGAAGATGATTAATGCACCTACCTTTACTGCATTGACCTGGGTGCTGTCCTTGAAGGGCATCCATTAAAGGGAAAGAAAAAAATATGCTGATAAATCGAATTCCTCCCTGCCAGTTTGTGCAAGTGATTACGCAGTGGGAACTTGTAAATTCTTATTCCATTAAAAAGAACAGCAGTCAGGGGTTATAATAAAACAAATTAAGTCTGAGGTTAAGAAATGTGAACAATCGCTCAGTAGCTGGGAATTTATCTTCACCTGTGCCATAGTCTCGCACAGGGATGATATTGAGAAACGTTTGCAAATGTCTTTGAGAGATTGGAGCAGTCACAAGGAATATTAGTATATACACATCATCATGATTTTGGTTCTGTTATTTTTGTGATCATCTCTAGAGTTTGTTATTATCTCACGCTTGAAAGAAATAATATTGACTGATAAGGCAATCTCTTGTTGCATGTTTTTCAACTTTTAGATGGCATCAGTTCCAGGAGTGGACAGTAGGTATATACCTCTATATAAAATGAGTGTTGCATCCCTTCTGCTTTGATTTTGGCTTCCGGAAGCCTCTGACGTCACTTCCGGCTGCCGGGTCTCACTGACACAGGAGACCCTGGCAGCCGATGTGGCCTGCAGCCTCCCTGAACCACCAATGAATGGGCGAGCATTGTTAGTTTATGAAGGCCACACATGTCGATCAGTAGATCGGCATGTGCGGCAGCCCTGCAACATCAATGATCCGGGCTGATTTTAGTTTATGAAGGCCGCAAATGCCCATCTAACAGCTGAGATATTCGGCCAGTAGACCAAGGTGATAATGGGGCACTAGCCACTGCCTCTGCCTCAGAGAACCGGTGGATTGTTCAAAACCCAATCGAAGAATGGCACAGAGCGTGGCCCCTGGTCATTCACAAGCCATGGCTGGAGGTGTTAGAGATGGAAAGGTGGCAGGACAATCAGGGCCTGCCACGTCATTGGACCTGACCCTGGCCTTAGATATAAAAGGGTGTGGACGTCAAGAGTTGAGGACAATCTGTGTTTCCATACCGCCACTTCTAAATGTTCATACCCCAACTTCTAAATTTCCACTTCGACCACTGCTCTGCTTACTATCTATCCTTCTTTGAGTGGCCCTCACAAGCAATGAGTAAAGCAGAGACTTCAGCATCTGTGGTTGGAGGCTCTGTGCTCTTGAAGTTTCCAGAAAAACCGGGAACTACTAAAAAGTCGTGTCAGGTCACGCACCTGCCACTATTGGAGGTTCTGAACACTCTTATTCTTCACCTTTCCTCTTTCCCTTCCTACTACTTCAGTTAAAAGATTCATAGCATCTTTTACCCAGCGAGTTTGAGACAGATATAAGACAGGGTTGGTCCAGACTGGCATGCAGGTAGGCGGTTTTGCACCTAAGTGGAATAGGGAGCTTCGGCCTCCTAGTAGTGTTATAAGCTTACAGACTTTTTCTCTAACTAAACACTGGGGCCTATATTTACTAAGCATGGAGATTGCAGGGAGATTGAAATGTGGGGATGTTGCCCATACCAACCAATCATATTCAAGCTCTCAGATTCACCCTTGGCAAAGTTTGCACAAGTATTTCAATATCAGTATTGGAAGTTCCTTGTGGTTAGGAGAGATTGCAGTTATGAATTGATTGCACATATATTTAGGCTTTGCATACCTATGATTATCCACCACAATAACCACAATAATCACAGATCCAAAGCCTGAATTTAGTCCCATATCACCAGGTCTCAGTTTCACAAAACTGAGCAACAATCTTCATAGGAGAATGTGCCAAAAATTGCTTGGAGAAGATACCATCTAATATTATGGGCTTGGAGAAACAATCAAAATTTCAGAGATCTGAACCAAGGCATGACTTCATATTACCAAATTAACACCTGCATTTGGCAGAAGAAATTACAATTCNTGTGGTTTTGATTACAGTATAACTTCCCTGTGATCTCAGCTGTCATTTGTGCACAAGAACGCATTTCATAAATTCAAAAGGGCTGGTGACATTGCATAGTGTTGCTTGATGATAATTCACTTACTGGCAGATCCAATATAAATATAGCCTACTGTTGGTGGAAGTGGAAGTATTCAAATTTTTATTTTTCTATTAAAAACTCAAAAATAAATTTTAAGTGGTTCCAGAGCATAATATCCTCGTTGTCATATGTCATTGTCTATCCTTTGTGATAGCCCGCAACAGAACAGCCATACCCGCACAAAATTGTCTTTTCCCCCATTACATTCTTGTAGATATAAAATTGTCTTGTGGTTCTGATGGTAATTATTCAGCATATTTATCCATTCAAATATTTCAGAACTGACCATTTCTTCTCCCGCTGTACTAAACATTTTACTTGCATTTGATGAACTATTACTGCACCACACTTTCTTCTCAAAGAAGCCTTTATAGAGATCATTAGAGATAATTGTGCAATGTATTGCAGACTATTAACTTGCCAGCATTTTAATGGTATTGATCATGTCCATGAATGATGTTATCTGGTGATTCCACAATTTAGAAATATTTACTAATTTTTTTATGAATAAAAAAAATCAATTAATTGAATTTTTTCCAAGCACACAACTAAGGAGACTTAGCACAAAAGTGTTAACAATATATGACTGTGAATGCAATAGAATGTCGTCACATTTTGCTGTTAAAAGAAGTTACATGCAAGTCTGTAACTATGGTTATGTACATACAATGCTATGAGCAGTGACTGAACACACAGGTACAGGGTTGGATTTTATATGTGTAGTTCACATGCAGCTGCAATCTTACTATTGTATGTCATATACAAGTTGTTTGGAAATTAACAATGTGACAAAATTGCAAGATATGTCAAGGCATTCCATGAATAATATCCTGTATATGTTATCTTATCTTTAATTTAATTTAGAAATACAACTGTGATAATGGATGTTTATTCCTTTTATTTCATGGTGTGTCTAGGATAGGTCTATGAATGGCAGATTAAATGCCAGTAAATGTGTCAATTTACTATTGTTTGAGCTATAGGCTCTATTCTTCCTATTGCTGTCTGTTGTAGTATTAGTGAGGAATACAATATTTTTACTCAGTGTGGGAATAGATTTACGTTTTCCCTAGGGAGTGTAGACAAATAATTTCTCTGTTTGCGGGAAATGTCACTTCTATGCATATTAATCTGTGATTAATGTATAAGTACCATATGTAAAATAAACAACATTTCTAATACTGTTGTATGATGTGTTTTCCGGTCTTAAAAAAAGTTATTTTCAAAAATTTCACAGCTCAAAGNTCAACTGTGGTTGCCTGATTTAAAAAAAATAGACTTTCAACATATTTTAAAGAAGTTACCCATTTCAAAATTTTTTTCACCGACTTACCCATTGATTGCTGCAGTGGATCTTTAATAGAAGGGAATNGTTAAGGTTAGGTTACAGGGAGGGGACAGTCAGGGTTAGGCTGCAAGGAGGGGAGGATTAGAGTGATGGAAGGGAAATTAGGATGGGGATTAGGGTTGGGGTTAGGGGCAAATCTGACCTGTTGTCATCAGGGCTTCTAATCTTGTCACTAAATCCAGTGCTCGAAGTCGGCCGTTATACTCCGATATGGCATACAGGCTCTTCTTCTCCTGCCAAGCTGACTTCCGGGCCCCTTTTAGAAGCCCCGGTGGAGGTATTTTCATTACAAAAGTGTGGGCCCTGAGGGAGCTGGGCTTATACAAGAGGCACGGCTTAGCTGCATACCACCACCTCAAAATCCCAACTCTGAGCCCACCACCTCAAAATCCCCACTTTGAGACTCTACCTTCATCGGGTCCTCATTTGTCTGTGCCAGTGCCTTCTTGTTTTACTGTGTCCCGGAAGAGGCCTGCTCATATAGGGCCATTCACATTAGCAAACCACACCATTTCTCAATCTGTAGCCAAAAAATGTATTTGCTTTTGTGTCTCCGGTTATCATAAAGGCCGTGGTGCCTGGCTGTAGCCTCATTAGCTCCATTGTTTATCAGGCCCTGGGGGTGGCACGTGTATATCATATTCACATGGTGGTATGTAAATTGTACATTAAGGGCATAACTTAGTTCTTCTAGACCCAGTGTCGGAAGTAATGCGCATGCTATGGAAGTGGTAGTTCCTCTCACCTGTAGTCCAAATTCCAACATCAGTGGCTTCTTAACTTCTGATTCAGTCCAAGGTTACTAATTAATCAACATGGAATATTTAATGGAGATTAATGTTCTATAAAATACATGTATGCCGTATAGAAAATAACTTATGTAAGCCAACGGACTGTAGTTCATCATCGCATGCATCCCTTGAATATTAATATATGTTCTCACAAAATTCCGTTTTGCTTGAATACTGTCTGTATCCAGATAGTTTGTAACTGATTGCTTTGGACACAGCGCTCGACATACAGATAGCATTTCAAGAAATCTATATTAGTAAAAATGATGATCTGCATGTTTTCCTAATAAATGGGTGGTTGATTCAAAATCGCTGTAGTCCTGGCCAGGTTCAGATGAAGATGTTCTTTCTCTACGTACAGATGGAGTATTCTGCCCCCGTTGTTATCAATTCAACACCTTTCATGAGCATTTAATTCACTTGAAAAAAATCTATGTTTTTTTATTGATTTCAGCTTGTGCTGATCCACTATATTCTCCCCTTTCTAGCTCATGAAAAGTAGTTTCTTCTACACCTTTTTTTCACTTAAGGCTCTTGGCATCTGCCGTTACTCTCGCTGAAATGATCCACCTTTAATGGCAAGGGGCACTTTTTTTCTGCTGACCTCAGCAGGCACATCTCTACTTACATCAATGAATAATAAACACCCTCCGTGACACAAGACAGCGATTTGTACCTGGAGGTGATGAACATGTTATTGATCTGTGAAAGGCAGGAGACACCACTTTAAGTGGTAAATTGCTATGTTGATTAACCACTGAGCTGAATCCATTACAAATACACAGACAAATATAATGGTATTTGGTTAACACTTAATTTTCTTCTAATCCCATAAAGTGTCAATAAGAACAGCATGAAAAAAATATCTTCTACAATGTACAGTAAATTATTGGTTCTTAAAAATATACTACTATTATGTAAAATGAATTATAATAAATGATAACTGTGTTTCCATTTTTGTCATTTATGATGTGTTAGGGTAGATCCTGAATGTTTTCTAACATTAAGCTTTTTAAAATTGACCACTAATGAATATTTAATATGTATGTGTATATCTTTCACACATTAGGGGGGAAACTTACTAAAGTATTAATTCTTTGAGTTCTATATAATTTGCAACATTTTGTGGTTAAAAGCAGAATCATAAATAATCTCAGCAGTTCACAAAAAGGCTCATCTTTTGGAAAGTTCCCTTTCAGCTGCATGTATGGACATTGATACATACATTGATATCACTAGCATCATCATTAATAAACCAGTACACAACAAAGCTGTTGGAATTGCTGACGACTCAGGAATATATTATATCAACATAGCCAGTGCCCANCATAGCCACATGATACTTATGATACGATACATAAGACCTTAAGCTGGCCATACACTATACGATAAAGCGTTCCAATCAAATGATTTTTCAAATTCGGATGATTTTTTTTTTCGGTTAGTGTATGGGATTTTTTCAAACAATCAGACGATATCATTCAAAACATGTTGTCAAAGATTTATTGATCTTTTGGTCTGCTCAAACTTAAATCGTTTTATAGATAAAAAATCGTTCAGTGTATGGACACTTGCAATAATCCTGTCATTTAAGCTGCCCATACACCAGAAAGATAATCTTTCCAAACAACAGATAAATGACCCTCACAGCAGAAATCTGTTACATCTGCACTCATTAAATGCATGTTTTGTGAGTACACATGTAACAGATTTCTGCTGTGAGGGTCATTTTTCAGTTGATTGGAAAGATTATCTTTCTGGTGTATGGCCAGCTTAAGACCCACTTTATAAGCATAAACCAAACAATTCTTTTGAAAAAAAAATCTCCCTGCTTAGTAAATTTAGACCCAGGGGTTTTATGAGCAACTTGAAACTCCAGATTCATAGGACCAGATTCTGATTTTTAGGCACTCATGACTTAAGTGGGCCATACACTGTAAGATAAATTGTTCCAATCAAAAGATTTTTTAAGAGTGGGTAAAACCATGTTGAATTGCAGGGGAGGTATATTTACTAAGCGCAGAGATTGCAGTGAGATTGGAAAGTGTGGCTGTTGCCCGTAGCAACCAATCAGATTCAAGCTCTCAGTTTCATTTTACACACTGNAGAATGCGAACTCGAATCTGATTGGTTGTTATGGGCAACATCCCCACTTTTCAATCTCACTGCAATCTCACCGCTTAGTAAATATACACCATAGTGTTTAAAAGATGATCCAGTATTAATAAATATTGTTAAAGCTAGTAACTAGGATATACATGATGTGCATTCTAATATACCTATTACGTTTTAATGAAAAAGTCATACAAATTTCAAGATTGGAAGTTGAGATGTAAACGGGCAAATGCCATACCACCACTTCTCACTATTCTATATTTCCATACCACCACTTCTAAATTTCCACTTTCACCACTGATTTTACTGATAACCATATAGCCATATAGCTATTTAGTATGTTATAATGTATTTATTATATGTAAAACCTGTAGTCAGTTACTTAGCTAAATACATATTTTGTTAAAACCAATAAATATTTATTATCTATAAATATATATCGCTATTAGAATATAGAAACACACACAATAATTAAATTTGACATCACACAATAGTCGCTTGGCCAAGTTATTAATTACGGATGAGGCTCTTCACATATATATTTTGCCATTCACTGACTTTGTTTACATTTCTGTCGCTGCACATGAATACAAAGATATCATCAGTGTAAGCTGATACTTCAAGTAATATAAACACTTGTACCTCATTTGTGCGAAAAGCTAGATAAGCTTCTCAGGGTTGATGTGCCACCGATGATATCCACCACCCTGTCTCTTTCAGCTGTGACTAACTAAGAACAAAACACAGACATGCAAAAACTTGGCAAATAAATGTAGAATTTANTAACTATTAGCCAATTGATGTGTCGATGAGGGAAAGCAAGTACGGTACATATAGGTTGTCAGCAATTCCCTGCGATTGGGACCCTTAAATGTCTCTAAGCCTCACCAAATGCATAAACCAGCATTTGCCCATGCAACAAACTGCACCCACCTGCACTAACAAGGCGAAAGCAACTGACCATTAAATGTGACAACAATGACAATGATTACTTCAAGGGCTGCTACCTTGGCTCATTAAAAAAACACATTAAAAAAGAACTGAACAGATCATAAAGAGCAAAATACAAAATAAACTACAAAACCAAACAGAGGGAGCGCATGTTCAGAAAACAGGAAGCAAAGAAACTACGGTAGAAACTATGGAAATGTATAGGCATATCTTCCATTTCTTTTCCAGGATAGTTGAACCATTATGAATAATATAAACATTATAAAACATTTTAGCCATATTTAAAATGAAACATATATGTAACCTGGAAGTTGAATTCACTCAAATGTTATGTTTAAAATGAACTGAAATATGGTTGTTATTAAGTATTTTCTTAACATAACAACACCAATACAAACAACAACAATAAAACATTTGGCAAGATATTGTTTGAATGAAACCCATTGCTAATTATTTACAGAATAACCTACTTATTGTGTAAAACTAAAATGATATACATTCTGTGTGAATTTTCGAGAAAATATTGATTCTATATAAAATACATCTCTTAACTTAATTAAGAACTTACCTGCTACATGAACCAGTGTCATTAAATGGTGTATTTCTCCAGATTTGCAGCCTTAAGACACATATAAGTATAAGGTTAGGAGTGTGATGTAACCGTATTATGCTGAACACATTCTAAATGAACTCAGGTCACAGCTGTTCCCTTTTTCCCATAGACAAAAAGGTACTTGACCCTGGAAATATAAACCACATATAACAACTAACCCAGAAAACCATAGAAAGCTAATGTACTAAAGTGAGAAGTTAACACAGACTCTACTTTTTAATATCCTAATATTTAATGCTGAGAGCACAGAAGACTACATATCATTTTACATTAAGAACGGTTCCTTTGATTCACAAAATGTTCAATAATATGGACATATCGGGTCTGTCACTGAAACATAAACATAGTTATTTTATATTGCTAATGTACAGCACAGCCATTAGGCTTCACCTAGCTAAAAGCTTTCTGAACGATGGTTCTACTTTTAAAACAATCCTGAGGGATTACTTTAGAACTTATTTCAGAGCTAAATCTTTATTAGACAGTTTGTGATGGGACAGTATGAACAATTACTGAAATAAAGCCAGAGTCAAANAATAAAAGAACTGTACAACTTTCTTCTTTTTACGATAAAAAGAACTGTATTGTACAATGATTACTAATAACAGTGGTTACAGATTTGAATTTGCAATTGCCATTTCACATCAAACTTCAATAAAAGCAAATTTAAATACACGTCGATATAAATTTGGCGATTTATTTAGGTATTTGTTACATTATTTGCTTATTCATGATAGCATACTTATTGAATTACAAAGTTTTAGGTTTTACATAGGATGCATTGCACACATTGCATAGTAATTAGAAATAAAAAATAATATTGTTTAATAATTGTNAGGGTAATGAGACCCCTAGACAACATGCTAGTACCCTTCTCAATTGCACCATTGCAGTTTTAGTTATACCCCATGAGGGGGGTGAAGAGAACTGCATACTCAGTTGGCCATGAAACAATATAATCCCTGTCAGTTACAAAATAATGTAGGTTGTAATAAAGCATGCACTTGATTTGTTAGTCTATTGGGAGACAAACAACCTACTGATCTTAGTTTAATTTACATTAATGAAATGTTTCCTGACTCTTTGTAGGTAATAAGACCATTACCTGGGTTAATATATTCATGTGTCTGCCAACACTGGTATCATTTAAAATCTCTTATAATGTACTTACAAGCAGCCCAATTATGCGTAATTGTTATTTGATGCTTCACATTCAGAGGTGAAATGCTTTGTAACAAATAGCTAAAGAAAATAAGTGTGTATTATACTGTATTTCTTACATTATCTCATATAGGTTTCTTTAACTGTTATGCTTTAGCTGTTAGCTATTTCTTCCCTTAACTCTCTCACTTGAATTTTCTGTATTTCCAATTTTTATTATTTTTGCTTTTCTTTTATCTTTTCTTATTTTTATCCCTCTCCTTGCCCCAGTTTATGTCTTTTCCTCTCTTGTCCTATAGCTCTCTCTCCTTTATCTTATCTGCTCTTTTTACTGCTGTCACTCATATGCTACTGTTTCCCTACATCCCTTATTTAGACATATTCAACTTTNATTCATTTCTTCTCTCATTATTCTTTATTTCTTCTCTCATCTGCACATTCAATTGCTGAAGGTGTATTAGTATAAAAATGTTAGTTTTGCTTTATGCAAATATATTCTGTATTCTCATATACAATGCTGTTTTTGCATAAACACACAGGATTAACTAGTTCTGCTTGATACATGAAATCTCTGTTAATTAAAATAACAAACATATAGGGGTATATTTACTAAGTGGTGAGATTGCAGGGAGATTGGAAAGTGGTGATGTTGCCCATAGCAACCATTCAGATTCAAGCTCTCAGTTTCATTTTACACTCTGGAGAATGTGAACCATAATCTTTGTAATCGCAGGTAAAATGGTCAATAGTCATTAATGATATGGAGTCTTCCATCATCTCATACCTCCCAACTTATGGGGATGTGAGGTCGGGACACTTAAGCCCCGCCCCAGGTCAGGCCAGACCACACCCCCGGACCTGCCCAACTCCGCCTCCAGACCGCGCAACTCCGCCCGGACCCGCCTAAGCCCCACCCCTTTGTCCGCCGCGAATCGCGGCAATAGTAAAAATTTGAAGAACAGTCTTGTTTGTCCCCNTAGCGGGACACACTGGGAATCGGGAGGGACAGCGGGACAGGTATGTCATCTTACTGAAAATATGCATATATTCACAAACCTTGAATATCCATTAACTAGATTTCTTTTTTTGCCATGTGTACTGTGAAAAACACAAAAAGACATCATGTACATTTCACTGTAGATCATGCTCCTTGTGTTTCACATTTCCAGGGCAACCATAGTTGTTTTCAGATAGTAATGCACTTCCCATACATTGCCCAGTAATTATTCTGGATAGTCCTTTAGTTTAGTGGTGGTGGTATGAACTTTTTAAAGTGGCGGTATGGAAGGGGGGAGGAAGTGTCAGGTGGAGGATGTAGATGAGGAAGAGGAAAGTAGTGGAAAAGGAAGAGGAAAACAAAGTTGGAAGTGGAAGATGAAGTTGGAGGAAAAAGTGGTAAAGGAAGAGGAAGAGAAAGCTGGAGGAAAGGCAAGAAGAAGNTGAAGTATGAGGCAGTGGAAAAGGAAAAGTAAGTTGGAAGTAGAAGAGAAAGTTAAAGGAACAGAATGTGAAAAAGGAAGAGGAGGTTTGAAGAGGAAAAGGAAGAGGGATAGCAAAAGGAATATGAAAAGGAAGAGGAAGTTGAACATGGAGGAGGAAATTGAAAAAAGGAAAGAGGAAAAAGAAGAGGACATTTGAAGTGAAAGAGAAGAAGGAAGAGGAAGTTGGAAGAGGAAAGGGATTAAGAGGTTCAAAGAGGAAGAGAAAGCTGTAGANGGGAAAAGAGGAAAAGGAAGTTGGAGTTAGAGGAAAAGGAAGAGGATGTTTGACGTTATCACATTAAAAAATATAAAATAAATTAGTTTAACTTGTAACAAAGAAATTAATTATGCTATTTTGTACCAAAGTACATCTCAGTAAAGATGTAGTTAATCTCTATACAANTATCCCCCGTTTAAAAGGCTTAATTGGTTAGTCAACCATACACCTATATAACATTTGCTTATAATTGTGATTATCAAAACATTCATTATGTGGATACTAATATTACAATTACTGTAGGTAATACTTATATGTCAAATTTGAAATTTGATCATGAAATTAACAACAACCTTACAATACTTTGGAACAACTTAAAGAAATGAAAAAGATCTTCCTACAAAANGAATATGACATACATATGTTGGACCAAACTATGGCTAAAGCACTATATAGACCGAAAGCCCAATTGCTGAAGCTACAGCAACACACACAGAAGTAAAAAAAAAAAACCCTAACAAAATTCCTTGGGTTAACCTTTTTAACTAGATTAGTTCAGCTAAGCTACCAACTTTTGTATATCACCATCATATTACGTAGCGCTTTACAATCAGACAGAATTGGTGCAGAATGGGGCCCTGTCTGTAGGCTTACATTGTATAGAAGATTGAAATATAAATGCTGTTACACATAGACCAGGGACAATTTTAGTCAGCTGCCAATTAACCTACCAGAATGTTTTTTGGGATGTGGAAGGAATCTGGAGAATTGGAGAAAACCCAACCAGAAATGAGGAGAACATACAAAATCCACACAGATAAGGTCCTGTCCAGGGAATCAACAGTACAACCTTAGCACTGTGAGGCATCAGTGCTACCACTCAGTTATCCATGGCATTAGAGAATATGTAGTGATATTACAGGCGCTTGCAATCCACCTAACTTTCTTCAAAGCAAGGATATTGGGCTAATAATCTATGTGGGCAAGAATTTGACTGGGTAACAACAAGGTAGTGCAGATAAATCACTTTCTAAAAAGTTTCACTCTGTGGTAGAGTGGTGCTTGCAAACTCTGTGTACTGCTGTGTTATGGCATCTGCTATGGATTAGAAATATTTTTGATAAAATTTACTGTCAAATTTTGAGCTCCAATGTGGCCGCATCTATAGAGCGATGTTTCCACCAGTATCTTTTCAAGCATTCAACAATTCTCACCTCTCCTGCATGAGAAGAGAAGAAACTGTATTGTATTATAAGGTACGGTATACATGCTCTAACTGGGAGTTGGGGTGGATAACAATTTTATTCTTCGGTTAATGATATTTGTACCTAGGCTTTCCATACTATAGTTCATGGGGGAAGATCTGGGTTGCATGCCACAGTTTTCTTCTATGTAATTTTTCTGTTTTTTGTCTTACAGCTGGTGACAGCGAAGAGAACTTGGGTTTGTCCTTCTTGAAGTTCTAGTCACAAAGGAACCGGGCACATCTACAAACCAGCCTCTGGGCCAGAACTTCTCCTTGACTACAAATCATTTCGGGGTTTCTTGTTCAGGGGGTTACAGTATATGTATGGGCTCATATAAGGGTTACACGCAGATGAGGTTAAGTCTACTTGATTTGTTGGTCTACATATTCTTAAGTTTATTAGTTACTGCTTGTTACCCTTAAAAAAGTTAGTCATTTCATCTGAAACATTGGAAACTTTAATGTAAAACTAGCAAAAAGGAAGTTTTTATTTGGATGTCCTGGAAATTTTTTTTTATTTACAAAACTGCAGGAATGCAAAAGAGATATCTAT
>JABWIB010001541.1:84242-94353 GCA_016617825.1 Platyplectrum ornatum | reverse complement strand
GGAGAATACTTTATTGTTGCATGTTGCACACAGATACTGACCAGCGTTACTGTTACACTGTTATTACACTTGTGCTGGAAACATCATCTCTCACCTGTAACACTGATTGCAACTAATGAAATTTGCCTCCCCTGCAATTCAACATGGTTTTGCCCACTCTCGAAAAAATCTTTCGATTGGAACAATTTATCTTATAGTGTATGGCCAGCTTAAGAGGCTGATTCAATCTGGTGCGAAGATGGGAAAAGGCTGGGCGCACGCTTTTTCCCTGTCTCTTACAGTAGTGAGTTGATTGTGTCTTTTTATACGCGGCTCTATGAGCCATGAGCTAAGAAGACACAAACTTTCTCCCTTACGCTGTTTGCATAAGAGAGAATTAATTCGCGTGAAGATTGAATCGGCCCCATAATGTACTCACATTTTCTCCTCTCTAAGTACAGTTATAATTTGCTGTAATACACAATTAAGAACAGGAGACAATAAAAAAAAATGAAACCTACTATTCCATTAACTTTTCATTTGTGCATTTTCATTTATCTTTTACCTTAGTGATTATTTTCTGAATAGAATATGTTTCACCATTGTTATACATTTGGTATAATTTGTTGGTAATATAGGTCTCACCTTCATAAGTGTTATTCTTGAATTATAGTATGTATACGGTGATGGCACTGTGTGGTATTTCATCAGGCTGTATTGCACTAGTATAGAAGTGTGTCACTACCTATTGTATTTCTTTTGCTATACATCCCATTAGACATCACATATCTGTTAACCTTATAGATGATTAAAAGTACAGTATAGAAATGAAAATTAATGGTAGAAGAATAAATAAAGCTTGTATTCTTACATAACCCCATTCACTATTAAAGCACATATAATTGAACATTAAATTAAACAATTCACACCTATAATAGGGGATTAATGGGACCATGTAAGCATGTATAGTGATGCTGCATAATTATGGTCTACTGTAATGTGTAAGGAATGCATATTTAAGACTGATTCTAAATGAGGCTCTATGAGATCCTTGTGAAACCGTACATGATAATCTCATTTGAACTACCGATATAAATTGAAAAAGCAAACTACAATAATTATTTATCTCGAGCTGTACACTAAAAGACTATAAGCACACTATAAAGCTATATATATATATATATATATATATATATATATATATATATATAGTCATATATCAACTATATAAAAAATATAAAAACCCTAAACTTTTTACTATCTATTCCCTCCATGCAGCCTAACCCTAACCTTCTGTTCTATGCTCTATAGCATTGGTTCCCATTGTGGTCTATATAGACCCCAAGGGGTTGATTTCAACTTGCGGGGGGTCCACATCAGAGGGGGTCCACGTGAGCAGATTCCATTAGGCAGATGAAAATAAATATTGTGATCCGTAATTACACCAAACACAGATTCTGTGTATAATATTTCATTAGGTACTATATACTATCTGTATTGTGGTGTGTGTCATTCATTAAAGTTTTTGAACCTATGCTCTAAAATCTTCCCTGCAGCCTAACCATAACCTCCCCTCCTATGCTCTATACCCTCTCTGCAATCTAACCCTAACCTGGCCTTCAATGCCCATATATTGGGCCAGATCCTTCTTAGTCTGCTTGCAGAAGTGGGGGAAAAGAGCAATGGTGTGCATGTGAGCACCAAATGAGCACATGAGGGACATCAAGAACAATGTTCTGTGCGCTTGTTATTCCACCCACTGGGCCTGACCTAGTGGGGGGGGGGGGAACCAAATAATTTATGTGGTTGGAGAGGAGGGAGCCTGAGATCGACAGCTAATCCACTACAAAAGAGTTAAGGAAGTGGTATAGCATTATAAGTTGCTAGCCCCTGCCTTTTATATCTGAGAGAGGAGAGACAGGAGAGTGCCTCTTTCCCAGTGCCCCCACACTAGCGTGCGAGATGGATCAGGGCCAATGTTACTAAACTCTGCATATTTGGGTGTTTAGCAAAAAAATGGAGTGTAAGTTTACTTTACAAATCCTTAATAACATTTTCAAAATGCCGAAGCTAACGAAATGATGGACAGTGTAAAAACAACATTTTGAAGTGGCAGACTCATCTCACTGGCTGAAACTCTCTTCTGTATATGATCTGTATAGGTTAGGCAGAGCAGATACAGTGACTTGTATAACAAATATCACTACAATTTCTAACGTATTTTATGTACAAAATAATTTCACTGACTGGAGTCAGCAACTACAGATGATGGAAGTGAAAAGTTAATGCAAGTTTTGTAGACAGTCCAACATTATCTGGGTATCTCATTTGTACGGAAATAAACATTTATCCTTAAATTTGCTCTTTGCAGTAGGAGTATAGTGACATCTAGTGTTCACCTAGTACATGACATGCATGTTCAATATTACAATTCTGGTTACGATATGGTTCTATATAAAAATATATGAGCCTGACCACATCACTCTGAAAGTGGGAGACTTAGGCCCTGCCCCTCTGCCCTGTCAGACTCCGCCCACACCACCGTCCAACCCTGCCCACGTCACACCCAGCCCCATCCCCTTTCGAAGCCTCGATTTTTAGGTCAATTTTTAACATATCCTATTCATTCCTTAAGATATTTTATTAAATATGTTCTCTTGTATCTGGTATTGCAACTGGTTAAAATCCAAGTATGATATACCCAGAGTACCACCAGATAATAGAACTGGTTAAGAACCTATTTTCTAGGGGGTTCACAGATCTTGCCTAAAATAAAACAATAATGCGAGTGGGCCGGGGCTTATGTGTCCCGGTCCCAGTAAGTTGGAAGGTATGATCCAGATCCATCCATAACAGGTTCCATAACGGCAATAGTAATTGCCGGTAATTTTTTTTTTTTTTTTTGGGGGGGGGGGGGAGTTCCACTTTCATTAATGCAGCTACAGCTGCCCTTAGTGAATACACAGTGGCACAGTCACATTATATTTTACATTGTATTATATTATATATATTTTGTGCTGTACCTGTCACCTGTGTGCACAGCATTGTACCCATCCTCTTACCTATATACACAGCGCTGTACCTGTCACCTGTGTGCACAGCGTTGTACCCATCCTCTTACCTATATACACAGCGCTGTACCTGTCACCTGTGTGCACAGCGTTGTACCTATCCTGTTACCTATATACACAGTGCTGTACCTGTCACCTGTGTGCACAGCGTTGCACCTATCCTGTTACCTATATACACAGCGCTGTACCTGTCACCTGTGTGCACAGCGTTGTACCTATCCTGTTACCTATATACACAGTGCTGTACCTGTCACCTGAGTACACAGCATGTATATATATATTTATTTGTTAAGATCCTGGCTGCTGGGCCGCAGAAGGTTGCAAAATTATCCCCGCTCCATGCCACACCCCGCTATTTTTTTGGCGAGGAAGGTGGCAACCCTAATCGTACACCACCATGAAATTCAATGTCTGTCGTCAATCAGCTTATAGTGACCATGAAAACTATGTACTACCTCCAGAGTAGTTTTTTTTTTTTTTTTTTTTAAGAATTGCTACAGACATTCCAAAGTTATGATGGAACATTTATATATACATAGATTTATTGAGTGGAGTTGTGTTGATTTTTTTATTATTTATTTATTTTTAAAGCTGCACAAATGACTGACTTATATCACCTATACTAGCCTTAATATTTATAACTAATTCTCTATATAATTCTATATATAACTCATTCTATATATAACTAAAATAATTCGTACTTTGCCCAAATCCAGCATGTCCGCGGCAGCTTCCGGCGTGCTGGAGGAGAGGAAGTGACGTCAGTGAGAGGCGCTGCAGGTCTGGCTGTGTCCTGGCTAGTAGCGGTAGGTTTGAATAAGGGCAGGTTGTTATAACACTGGCAGCACGGGGCGGGTGTGTGTGGTGGCGGCTTCGCTGGGTATAATAGCTGTGCCCGGGTGTAGCTGCGGGGGGCCTGTGTCACGTGACTTGCTGGAGCGTTGTTATGCGCCATGTTTGTTATTGTAGCGTGTGGTTAGTACATTGCGTTCTCTGTATCTAGTAAATGATGCGCGTTTCAGCGTACTCATGACTTATAAATGTTTTATAAATAGAGTAGCACCGCGTCTTTATTGTAATTAAGCCTGTAAATTCATTTCTGGACATGTCTTTATATTCTAGCAGAGCTGCATAACACAGTGATGAGCGAATGTCTGTAAGATCATATCAAAAAGCGATGCTTCTTCAGGTTTCCAAAGTCCAGACCTGATACCAGATCCTTGAAATCCTATATAGTCCTATATGTTTCAGGTTTAGTTCTGTAAAGCTGGGCATCCAGTAGAACCATATCGTTCTCTGTACATCAATGCCGATACATTTGCCCCATCATCAGCACTATACACAATATAGTACAGTTGCCCAGCAAGTGGTGGAGCACACAAGAGGTAGCCATGGTGTAGAACAGTGTTCCCAAACTTTCTCAGTCGAGGCACCCTTAGGGTCTCCATTATTTTTCAAGGCACCCCTAATACAAAATAATTGCCTATTTTTTAAGTTATTACGTCAAAATAGTGTAATAACTATATAGCTAAAGACAGAAATACTTCAGACTGACATAAAATATTGTGTAACTCTTATACAAGAAGTAAAATTGTGCTTATAAGTAACACTAGCAACATGACACTACATGGGGGGGAAAAAGCATTAATGGCACCCGAGTGAGCCTAGGCGCAGTTTGGGAACCACTGGTGTAGAAGACAGGCATCGGCCCAGCTGTTCCCAACCCTTGTACAGATGTATTATATTATGTTTAAATTGTTCTGTCTCCTCATTTATGATTACTAAAATCAAAAAATAAATTAGGAAGGAATACAACTAATACTTTAACAGACAAGTTTATCCTGGATCGTGCACCTATCACGTATTTGATTAGGATGCCTATAGTTTCTCCCTCCTTGTGGATTTAGTTTATATGAGTGTGTTGGGCGTCATCTGCAGGATTATCAGCAGTTTTTACATCACAAAGTGTGTTTACGATCAGTAAATAAGACCTAGGGCCTGATTCAATGTTTGTTTGTGCATTATTTTCTCCCTTACACAAACAGCGTAAGGGAAAAAAATTTTCTCTACTGTAAGAGATGCGCTTTTTCCCCGTATTCGTGCATATTTATATAGTGTAGACTTTAGACACTATTAACTTACTCACAACTTACTTAAGAGTGGGTAAAACCATGTTGAATTGCATTATCTCTCAACTCAACTGTGAGTAAGTCAGTAGTGCCTAAAGTTTGAATCTTGTCCTATGAAACTAGTTCCTTAAATGCCATAGTTTTGTATAGATAGGCCCTTGAAATAATACTGATAAAAAATCTACCAACACAGGTCAACTTGAAATTTATGACCTGGCCCCCAAAACAAATCGGAGGAGAGATAGCAGACAAAAGAGAGGCCCTGCTAGCAACTTTTCTGTTACACCCTGTTCACATTACCGTGCCACAGATCGCCTGTGGTTTCCCGGGTCACCACTGTGCATAGGCAGCCTGGGCCCTGGCTTTTACAGGCATCCCCTTCTTTTTAGCCGGGTCTAAGCCTTGCCGTTCAGACTACATTGAACAAGCCTGGCTTTTACTATGCAGTCTGAATGGTGTATAAGTAGTTTCAGCTGGTCACCAGAGTTGCAGTGTGGATAAGTCAACTGATGGGTACCCAGCATTGTGTGTATTCGGTTTGTAGCAGAATTATTTGGTATATAGACAAAGAATATTATTTATTATATATACAAAATATCTTATTGGAGAAATGTTAAAGTGGTATATTCTACTTACATTGGAAAAATAATACCAAGTTATATTTTGTGGGGATTGTGTTCATGTTAATAGATTGACTAATTATGTAGTATGCAGCATTTTCTTCAGCCAAATAGTGAAAGGATGTCAGCTTGCTGATTGCTACATAGCTTTGGATTAACTTTCCAAAAGAGAGCGTTGCCTATGAAAGCACTCACTTGCAATCAGTCTGGATCCAGTCCACTGTTACTGATTTTAGTATTAGGCAATTTCTAACATATTGAATATGAACAAGCTTCTACACAATTGTCCGATAGTTGAGAAACCTGTCCCTTAGATCAGGGTTTCTCAAACTATTTTGCTCTGGGACCCCAAAAAATTTTACACGACACCAGCAAGTTACCAGTGAACATTGCCTCTAATTGGGGGATTAAATGAGGCTGAAAGGTCCCCTTTAACTGTTTGAACATTACATTATTTGTTATTATTTGTGCATCATAACTGGCAATCCTATGTAACAAATGAATGGGAAGATGGAACTGGTTCAATGAAGCAGTCTAGGTGGCGCAGGCCACCAATCATCTACTCCATGCATGTATCACAGTGGCACCCCACTAGCGCCTGGCATGAAACTGGGAGATGGTCTCTTTGAGGAAGTCGCGACCTACTCTGGGGTCCCGGCCCACAGTTTGAGAACTGTGGCCCTAGATTATATAAGATTTGGTAAATCCCTGCTCAAACAATTGCAATTTCATAACTCTGCATATTAAATAATTCCTGGAGTTCCAGACTCTTCTCCTGTTATTATTGGAAGATGGAGAAATTCCAGAAGATTAGTAAATAGCTTTATACTCCGTTTGATGGCATGTTAAATTGAAACTGTCAATGTTCAAGGCAAACCCTTGAAATTGTGAATCGAAAAGACTTCCTCCAGAAGAGATAGATAAGGTTAGATTGATATTAATTACTGCGTTGATTACTGATCTGGGCAATTGCACAAGACCATGACTTATTGCAGCAGAAATTCAATGACTCTGTCAAGTATAACTTTGATCTTCCAACTGTTTCTGAGATCGGATTGATCTTATGTCTGGTCAGATTCATCTTCAGTACGTTCTTTTTTCTATATCATTCTCCTGACTACAAGTGACGTTTTAGAAAATGTTAAGAAAGACAAATCTTTAAAAAATCAGGAATATTCTGTGACATGTGGAACTCTTATTATTTCAGGATAATTTTTTTGTTTTACACATTGATGTACTCTAAGTAATTACTTTATTTAGGTTTTTTTTTAGCAGTGATTGCAAACAGGATACACACGTCTGTGACTGCATTTACAGGTCTTGAGTCTGTAAAACATTAATTGATAGAATTACTTTGGGTACAAATATAAGTGGCTGCTAAAGCGGAGCTCAACAAATACCACTTGCAATAGTGCCTAGAAGTTGTCTTAGCAGGTTTATTGATGGGTTGATAAGTCTAATTCTCTCCCTGCCCGCTTTAAATTCCTTGGACAGAAGAGCAATACTGACAGTCCCTATTTTCAGCAGGCGAGAAATAGGAACTTTTCCCCGGTGGATAAACTGTATTGATATAAACTGAAGAGAAACCTTCTGCAGGAGATAGTGTGAAAGCACAGGCAGTATACTTAAGTAAACAGTAACTATTATGTATTTTCTGATTTTCTTCAGTGCAGTGTATTTTGCGTTTATTCCACTATACACATTATTACCAACTCTTCTGCTGCCCACTAGGCTTCTACCTGGTGCTTGATGGTATGGAACCATGGTGGAGAATAAAAGAAACAGAAGTGCTGGCGTACTACCATGCAACAACTTTATTACTGGCTTATACTCGAGTGTATACATTAGTTACTTTGTTTAATAAAAAAAATCTTGTATATTAGCTTAGATTTATTTTCTAATAATATAATTTATTAAATGAATTTCTTGGATAATGAATTGTAAATCTCATTTTACTCTTTTTCTAGGAACAAAAAAAAGGATGTCACTACAACATATTATTCGTAATTCGCTCACAGAATTTATACAGTGCCACATTCCAGATGCTGATCTCAGGTACATTATTCTTTAAAACATAAACAAAAGTTTAACTTATTCTTCCAGAGGGCCAGTGGTGGATTTACCACTACTCAGTGGTCCAAGTGGAAATTTATAAGTAGTTGTATGGACATTCAGAAGTGGCGGGATGGAAACATAGAAAATAATGGAAGTCATTGGAAATTTTTTGTTTTTCTAAAGGGAGGGAAGTGCTGGTATGGCATACCCCCGTATACACCCCCACTCCGAGCCCTAAGCTACTTATAGGAGAATTTATTTGGTGCTAGAGACTACATAACACATTCATATTAAGTCTTTAGGTCTCATTCAAAAGTGAGGAAAGATCTACTAAACTGCAGAAAAAGATAAGTGGAAATGTTGCCTATAGCAACCATTCATATTCTAGCTGACATTCTTTAGTATGTAATAGGAAAGGACCGGATCCTCCATTGCCCCATTGACTCGTGCGGAAGTGGGGCAAAATTGAATTGGTAGAAAAGAACGATGCAGTTGAAGTTCCACCCACTTGGTTGAACCTGTTTCCCCCTCCCCACCTATATTTCGGTAGGTGGGCGAACATTTAAAAGAAAGTAATGGGGAGAGGAAAGGGAGAAATTGTGCGGTAAGCAGTCGTACAGACCGCTGAACTACACGAACCATGCAAAAGCTGCTAGACCCGACAGAGGGGAGTGACAGGGTGTTCAAGTGAGTTTGTTGGGATAGTGTTCTCTCTGTATCTCCTATTCTCTTCTAAATATTCAAGTTTTTGTATTTAGAGATGTTGCTTTGTTCATTTAAAAGTTGTGTATACCCCATGCTAATCTTTCCTCTCATTCCTCAGTGCTATGGATGAAGTGTTCTTTGCCTATGTCACAGGAGTTTTAGAAGACCTAGGCTCCCAGAACTCTTCAGAAGAAGACTTTGAGATGGAAACTTTTGTGGAAATGTTGGAGGGGTACATTCCAGGGTTTGCAGAAATTGGCAGGTAATGTGTTCATATAACCCACTTAGTTAAGAAATTAGAAATAGCCATAGTGTCCCCCGCTCTAAAAGACTAGCTACAACCGCTGTTTATTCATTCCTTGTATGGTAACATAAAAATTTCATTTGCAGTGAAAAAGTCTACGAGATGATGTTCAAACTGTCAGGACAGCTAAATGAAGCCCGTAATACAGGTAAGTTAAGTGAATACTTTATTTGGATTAACCTGCTTTATATCACTGAACTTTCCCCCTCTTTAAAACTATCCTGAAGGCTTCTGATGTCTCCATGGACCAGATGAGAGCGGAAAGTTACACCTGGGTTAAACCATGTTGAATTTCAGGGGAAGTAAAGTTAATTCTGATTTACACAGATACTGGCCAGCCTTTCTTCTCCTCTTTTCAAACTCCTGGATCCCTATTATGTACCTACTTTTGTAGCCCTGCTGCAATTTATGTATGTGATTTGCAATAAATATGGCATGCAGACTATGGAATCATTTATATTGATGAGGATAATAACCGGCAATAGGCCAGAAAGCTGAGGGTGCTCTCGTCACCGTTAGTTTGGCCCAATTCAAAGAGTGCCAGAGAATTTACTTACCCAAATAATGATTTTTAATAAGCTTAAACAAACTAGCTTTTTATTGCCAGCTAAACTAATAAATGAATAGTTCACGGCAAGTACATTCTCCTTTGCTAATAAACGCAACCTGCCAGGTAGATCGATATGAGTAATTCTAGTATAAGAACAAGATGATCGCTTTTTATATTTAATAATAAAACGTTAGCTTTTCAGCAAGGAAAACAGTAATGAATTTAATTCCTAGCTCTAAATGATACTTTCATCTTTCTTGGTAAATGTTATTCCATTTCATTGTGATAACTATTTTAAATGATTAAAAATGTAAATTTACTTGACTTATATTTAATCTTATTATATATTCATTTTTTCAGCATATCATTTTCATGTTAAGATTTTTAATTGCTTTTAATAATTTTGTTTTTGTCATAAGAAAACGTTTCTGCTGAAACATCAGCTGGGCATTCGCTCGAAGAAAAAGAATCTGGCGGCAGTGATAATAGATTGCAACCAACATCAGAAGGAGCGGAAGCACAGGTATACTGCCATTCAGACATCATATGTTCATACATGAGGCTGTAAAAGTAACACCAAGGGGGAAATTCACAAAACTCGAGTTTGGGCAACCCGCGGCTGCGAGTTTATCGCAGCCGCGAGGTTACAAGTACGCAGGCGCGAGGTCACCGCGTCTACATTCAACAACATGCAGACG
>JABWIB010001541.1:3325-26481 GCA_016617825.1 Platyplectrum ornatum | reverse complement strand
CCCCCCCCTGGAGAGGTGAGCACCATGCTTCCTACAGGATCCTTAGGAAAGTAAAAAAAGACACTGGGAGAGAAGTAAGGACGGCTTAAGTAGGAGCAGGTGTCTTTTTACTTTCCTATGGGATCCAATAGGAACACAGTGAAATCCCATTGGTGTCCGTGCTGCCATGGGAGGAGGGGAAAATTACATTATCATGCTTGTGAGGGGTCCAGTGATGGGCTACAAGCTTCTTTTTCTTACACATAAGAGCAGCTCACTCTCTGCAGATCACTCTCAGTAAAAAGTTTAAAAAATAAATAACTCCAAACACCAATCACGGGCCCCCTGTCAGCTCCGGGCCCGAGTAAAAAGTGCCCCCTCCCCCCTATCTCGACGGCCCTGTCCAGACTTACAAACTAAGAAACTTATGAGTGTAAAGTTAAGTGTGGGCAAAACCAAATAGAATTTTATGGGAAGTAAAACAAATGTTATTCTTTGCATGCAGGGAGAATACTTTGCTTTTGCTTATTGCAGATACTGCTACATTGTTATTAGACTTTGGTTAGGAAACATTATCTCTCAACTCATACTGTTTGCAGCTAATGAAATTTACTTTCCCTGCAATTCAACCCATGTTTTGCCCATGTTGAACTTTATGCTTGTAAGTCTGGATCTGGTCCTATATGAAAGACAAATCTCACACTAGTTCAAAACTAAGTAACATTATAAAATGAATGCTGGTCAGTATCTGTGTGTAATAAGCAGAAGCAAATTATTATACCTCCATGCAAAGAATTAAATTAATGTGACTCCCTGTTTTTCAACATGGTTTTACCCAGATCTTAGTTTCCACCTGTTTTCCTCTTATTTCAATCACAGGATCTAGTCCGCTGTTTTTAATTATTATTATAATATTAATGAAGGCTCTGCACCATAGTCTGGGGCCAATCCGTATAAACCTGGACTGCTCAGGCTACTGTGTATCTATCCTTAGAACAGATAGAGAACTCCACTTATTAGAAATGTCTTCTAGGAGCCTGAATGTGATGGCACTGTCCTCTGTAGCTTCAGCATGTATTAGTGTTTACCAGTTCAGCAATACCTGGCAGCTTTTTTCCAGTCTGTTGTTCTTCTCTCCTTGCGATTGCTGCAGCAAGATGATTCAGCTGCAGCCTTCACCAGGACTGAGGTGTACTTACTGAGGATTGCCGGCTACAGGTAAGTGTCCATGAGGATTTGTATTCTGAAGTACTCCTGGCTCACTACTGGAAGTTATAGGGACTAGTTATGTCAAAACAAATACAAGGTAGAGATATAGGAAGGGGGGGGGGGGGTGTTCTCTCAGCACTGAGGCTGCATATAATATGGAAATGAAAAATGACAGGAATACTTCAAAGAAGACTAGAGTTCCCTTTGTTGTTTCCCGCTCTCTCTCATTAATAAATGGAGCACTGCAAGTCATCCAAATATTTCATAAACACGCCGGCTGCAATGCATACTTCTGGATTGTTAAATTCTGGATTGATAAATCTGGATATTTCCTGCACACATGCGGAGCCCTAGGCATCACTACAGATTGTCTAATGAATGATCAGTCTGTTAATGAGACAAAAGTATATTTCAGAATAGAAATGTATCTCTGTGTACTAATGTTTACTAATATTTGTATTCTCTTTTATATTTAGTTTATTTTATTATGAAGCATTTTCTCATAATGATAATTTCCCATTCTAAATGAATAAGGCAAATGTGTATGGTATCTCCTGCTTTACTGTATTGACATAAAAGTGCCTCTGCATCTGCAGACGCTGCAACCGGGAAAGGAGAAATGAGGTGCTGTACATTTGCAATTGAGAGTTGATAGTGACTTGCTTGTGACCTTGCCATCAGCCACCAGGACAAAAGCACTTTTCCATCTGCCACCCAGAGTCTTAACTGACAAGTCAGGCCCCCAGTCTGAAAACCAGGAGCTGATTGGCTGTTAGAGGCCTCCTGGCTTTGAATGACAATGGATGAGGGAGTGAGGATAGATTGGGATTAATCCTGCGGTAAAAGGCTGTTGCTAAACTCTAATAGCAATATAACTGCTGAATGGATGGAATGAATTCAGTGTGTACGTCCAGTACCAGTCGGTAGCAGATGTCTTTCTTGTCTGGCTGATATGGGGGAAAAGGGATGCAACAGAAAGGAAGATTCAGGGTATGTGATGATCTGGGCAATCGCTCGCTTAATTAGCTTCTCTCTTGTATTCTTACTTTATACAATAGCTGTGGAAATGTGACTAGGGGATCTTGTCATACAGCCAATCAGATTTCGCTTGATTAGTGGTCGTGTAGATTGTGTTAAATGATTCCGTGAAAACCCTTTCTTGTCTGTAAGGCCCTGAAAAACATTGTGAGTGGATAGGGTTAAACGTGGAAAGAAACTAGTTTTCTTCTGATTTATCGACGATTAAATACATAGACCTTATTGCTCTATTCTATTCACGTACACGTTGCTTATTTGTAATTATAAAATATCCTTCAATGAAAGCATGCAGCTTGTAGAATGAAGCATGGGAATCACAAGACACAAACGATGGATAAGGAGATGATGTATTGCTGCTAGACAAACTGCAAAGGGGTTTCGGATACCAGGCAAATACTTCTAAAGGGTTGTTTATGGAAAGCGTATGACCTCAGACAAAATGAGTGTCTCACATATTATAAAGTGATCTAGCAGATATTATGGGTCTTTGGGCTTTTTGTTACCTGTATACTTTGCTGTATATACATTTGTCATTACTATCAGATAGTGACCACGGTATATGCAGGAAAAACATTGATTTTTCTTTGGCATTGTCCAAGCCTGTGCATGACTGCAATACCCTGTGTACCTCATCTGCCGCTATTCTATAGATTGTTGCCTTTTCTTCCAATAATTCCTCCACTTCAACCCACACAAAACACATTTTAATAGTCAGCGGAATCACAGTATAGCTGCAGTACTTTGCATTTATACATCCTATCGTTCTGCTGAATGCATTGTATATACGTTTGAAGAATTAGAAATAATAAAATACTTTTGAAGCATTCTTCACAGTTGTTTGGTAATAATCTTAAGGTCAAAATACTGTATTGGGACAATCAGTTTCTGATATTTGTTAAATATAATATATTTATATACATTCAGAGACAATGGACTGACTGTGCCATCCCCAAATTTGTTTCAGGAATTTGTTTTATAATTGATGTATTAATACCTCTAATAAGGTTCTTGGCACTTCCGCTTTCTAACAGATGCCACGGCTTATTATAGAAACAGTTATAACATTTTTAGCAGCTGATGGCAAGAAAATTGGCTTTCAGTATTGGCAGAGAGATCGGCTAATCTTTTTGGTTTTACAGCAAGCCTCATTATTATGAGTTTATAGTTTATACTTAATGCTCTAAAACTTTTATACGTTAAAACTATTAAACATTTATACTCAATCTTGTAGAATAAGTTAGTAAAGGAAACACTGTTTTCAGACAATGTATAAAATATATTAATTATTATTATTAGTAGCAGTATTAATAATAATAATACATTATTAATTATAATGAGTATATTATTTAATTAATACTGTTATGAAGATCAACGCAGGTGTCTGTTTTGTTCAGTTTAATATATGTATGTTTTATTAGTAAGGGAATGAATCTAGAATTAGATCGATTCCGCCAGCATGCCTCATTTCCGTATGACAGAGCACCTCCAACTTCTGACTGTTAAGTGTACACCCCTGGTTCTCCCATTGCTCCCAAGCAGAAATTAGGCCATGCACATGTTCAGAACCTTACCTTAACTTCTCCACACACACCCCAATGCATAAGCATGTTGTACGGTATGAGATCAGTATGACAATACCACAGCCCAGCCAACACTGTAATATAAATGCCCCCCCCCCCCTCACACACACATATCAAGGCTACATGTATGTGTATATTAGTTGTTGTTATTAAATCAACATGTGATCCACAGTCTGTATTTTACCCCAATAATTACAAATGCTTTAAACATACACATATATGTTCTCATCTTTATCATTCACTTTTATTCAGAACCAAGTACGGTGCTTTCTTTATTGTTTTAAAATTCTATATTTTTGACACACTATTTTGTATCACAGTCAGGGGTGTGTGCAGAGTTGGTACTTGCGGCCATCATACCCTTTCAGTCTGGTGAATAAGTAAAACTTCTTTTAATTACATTTATAATAACATTCCCTCATTGTTAAATGGAGCATATGTATTAATGGATCCAAGAGACTTTTATCCTGTGTACAGGTAAACAGAGGTTTCAAGCTCTAGGAGGTTGGTTTTATTGTCCGTGATATGCTTCCAGAATAGCACGCAACGCTCTATCATGTATTTTTTCTGTTGAATATTTTTTAATAGACAAATCACTGAGGTAAACATAGTACAGTATACAAACATCACAGCAATCAACGAACAGTTAAAGGAACACAGAAATAGCAGATTTTCACAGTACAAAAAACAAATCTATTCACAGTATAGAGAAACCATTTTCAGAAAAACATAAACATCAAGGAACCATGATCGCCTGTATTGGCCTATAGTGTCCCGTGAAAAAATTCTATCATGTATTTTATCTGGCAGCCCATAAAGGTGTAAGGGAAAATGTAAGATGTCTGGCTATTGTACTAGATGGGAACATGTCTTTTTCACACCTATTCCATTATCAAAAAGATCTAAATCAGTCCCTAGATCTGCTCTCCAGTGTACTAGACAAAAGATAAAACAGCGATTCTGCAATGTTCTGAAAGATATATCATAAGTATAAATGATATAGAAATATAAATATCAGGTTTGCCGACTATTCTGCTATTTTCAGGGGATCCCAAATTTTGGGCCATACTCCCAGTGAGTAAAGTAAATCACTGTTGATTGTTACAAAGAACGTTGAGCTCAGCTCATCTATAGTAAATGTATGATTTTGTCGTTCAGGGCGGGGCTTCAGGCTGAATTTGCATAAATCACAACCACCATTCCACCCCCATCCTGCAACATTGGCAACCCTGATATATACAGTATATATATCACAATCTCACCTGAGACCTTGTGACGTATAGACAGGGCCGGTGCTAGGTCTGCGGGCGCCCTAGGCAGACCTAGCACCGTGCCCCCTGGCCATCAAGTACCGGCGTGACGTGATAATGTCACGCCGCTTCTAAAGAACCGAGGCGGGCGCTGGGGTGATAATGTCACGCCGCTTCTAAAGAAGCAAGGAGGGCGCTGGGGTGACTCCCTACCTCCCAGTTTAGATTTTTTTTTATGCCACTCTGTCGGCCTGAATTCGCCTAATGGGTGCGCCGACCCTGCAGGGGGTTAACCCAATAGCCACCTAGTCTGTTATATCCTGATTAAGACGCCCTGTTTATCTCACCTATTACTTATATAGGTATCTGCCACCACCAATGTTTATTCGGACAGCGCACACACTATCATTGGAGGCATTCGGTTCCTCCTTTAAACAAACCAAACACAATTATACTGTACCAGAATTATCATAAACCCAATATGACCTCTCTGTTAAGACAATGTAGTGTTTATAGACACACTAATTAAAGTGAATATGTAAGGACACAAAGACAGGAACTTGTTAATTGGTATTTTATATGAAAAATAATCACAATGCTTAAGTACAAAAAGCATAACAGAAAGTCGCAATATGCAAACAGTTTCTTATATAATAAATGGAAATATACCAGAAGACTTACACACAGGCTTCCTGACCTGGGATTAGCAGAATAGATGTAGGCCACCTCATTACATAAGAAGGTGCCATCCAGATGCATTTTTACCTCTCATATGCCTCTGGCCCCACCTGTGGAATGTGGCAATTGAACTGGTGGGAGCTGAGTTATCACCTGCATACAGACATCTGGATGGATCGACCAGCAGATATATATACTTATGGACCACTATGACCCACAAAAATTCCTCCCCTCCAGACCAATGCTATAATCCAGTGGTTCCCAAACTTTCTCAGTCGAGGCACCCCTGGGGTCTAAATAATTTTTCAAGGCACCCCTAATACAAAATTATTTCCCTTTTTTTGTTTTTGAGTGAAAATACTGTAATAACTATTTAGGTAAAGACAGAAATACTTCAGGTTGACATCAAATCTTGTGTTGCTCTTATACAAGATGTAAAATTGTGCTTCTGAGTAACACTAGCAACGTGGCACAGCACCGGAAATAACATTCCGCGGCACCCCAATGAGAGCGTCATGGCACCCCAGGGAGCCACGGCATACAGTTTGGGAACCACTGCTATAATCCATGAGAGAACAGATTTTCTGGTTAAACCAGGTCAATGCAAGGTGATTGCTTATTAAATACTTTGTTATATACAAGTGATTGACATATGCATGGCAATTTTATCTAATAAATTATAGCCAAAAAAATATCAATACCTACCAGTTTGGAGCTGTTGCCCATAGCAACCACTCAGATTCTAGCTCTCAGCTCTTTCTTATTCCGCAGTTTAGTGTATTAGAGCTTGTGAGTGCTATGTGCAAAAAGAAATTGTTTTCTCTGCACCCAAAATAATTAAGGTCATTTTCACCCTTCATATTGCAACATGGTTTTGCTCTGGTCTACGCGTGTACCTGTTTTGCCTTTAAAGTTCTGCTCCTCAGTTCAAAGTGAAAGCAAATCACCTAACTATTTTAGCTTCTAAAATTTAATTATTTGGACAAAATTGTTGTTGCCTTTTGAAGCCTAGTCAGCCTGATGGGTTATCAGCCACTGACAAACATTATTTGTACTTTCATTATATTATAATGTACTATTTGTGAATTCCTGTATATGTAGCTTGGACATTCAGCTAAATTCTTCTAGTGAGAAATGTGACATACATTGATATCTCTCCTATTACATGCCCTCATTTTTGTTTTCATTTATGCATTATTTTTATTTCATTAAATCCAGTCCCACTGCAATCCTGGGGCAGTTTCCCTATAGGTTTCTTCTCTCTTCTTTCTTATCTTTGGAACGTCCCGATCTACATTCTGTCTACAGAGATGGAGGTTTAGAGGAACAGCCTGTCACCCATCACTACCTGAGATGCACATCTCACACACTATTTAACTGTTTAAATACAGTATATTTTATTCATCCTATACTCACCCTGATAGTATTCATTATTACTCATGTTTGAGGAAACAATACAGGATGTAATGATAAATAGGAACGTCTAATGAAGCATGAGATAAATTTTGGCATAGAACTTATCACTTCCCACTGACTCCAATGAAAAATGTCGGGAAGCAGTATTAAGGAAAATAAAATGTTGTTATCCACATGAAAAACGTTGCACTGGAAAGAACATATTACAAAGTTTAACTTGTCTGAATCCCCTTTCAGCTCATGTATGTTTAACCAATTTTTATGTCTACATAGGTTACTGCAAAATACGATATAACTACATATATGTAAAAACCTATGAATCTCCATTCAATATCATTTTCTATGTTTCTATAATGTCACTTCTAAATGTCCATACTACCATTCACTTCTATTTTCACTATGCCCCTGGGCGTAGCTACCACCATAGCAGCCATAGCGGCAGCTATGGGGCCCACAGCACTAGGGGGCCTGCCGGCTCCATCAGCGGATTACCCAGACTCCCCAACAATCAGAGGTCCAGGGCTTCTGGGAACAGGATTCCTTAAATGGAACCCACAGACAGATTTACTGTTGTGTTTCTTATTGTATATAATATACATTATATATATATATATATATATATATATATATATATATATAATGGGGAAGGGGACCCTGGTGAAAGCTTTGCTATGGGGCCCAGCTTTTTGTAGTTACGCCCCTGACTATGTCAATACTGCCATTTATTTATGTATTAAAATTAGCAGCTTTATAGTTGTTTAATGGTATTATGTTATTAAACAGTTTGTTACATATATGTAGAGATTTGCAAATCCTCCTGGGATACAAGGAAATATTCCCAAATCTGTGAGTCTCCCGGATATTCAGTGAGTGTCTGTAACCCTGCTTCAATTTCTTGAAATAAATGTGAAAAAGGCACTGCTGCATTTCCCTGAGTTGATGAATATATTTTTCAGTATGCATTGTTTGATTAAGCGACTCTTGGTAATATTAATATTTAAGAATATTCTGTGTATAGACAGCCTTATTGAGAGATTAGACCCTGTGTAACCTATACAAACAACATCTATAAAGATAAAAATGTCTTTAAATTAAAGTAAAGGGATATATCCACAAAGCCCTCCTTATTTCTTGGTATGTAGAACGTATTGCGTAATTGGTAATGTATTGTTACACATGTATATTTGCTGCATTTTTCTCTCTTTGTTTTGCCCAGAGTTCATTTTAACCTTCAGTCACTGGAATGTGATTCTGTCAAACGCAGAGCAATGTGTCTGCCTCCCTTATCATACACGGGGAATGCTGATGAGTTTAATTCTCCAGATCCCTCCAAACACCTTTCATCTTAGCATTCAACATGTAGCCAGTTTAATCCAGCGACCTGTTCAGAGAACATTATGTTAAATGATGAGCTTCCTAACAGTACAATGAAGAATGAAATAAGACATGATCTTAATGACGACTTGCACAGAACAAAATGTACCTGCGAAAAAGCTCATAGCACCAGTAGAAATGCAGAAAATCAAGTTTAGCAGATCCTAGTTGTGTATTCCTTATGTGCTGCAGTTTATTTAAAGATTTATGTCTGTGCTGAGTGCATGGCAATTTCATCTTAAATAAGAAACAGAGGAAGCACTTACTGAGATTAATATTAAAGAAATGCTATTCTGTTCCATTGAACTTATTAATATTGAAATGTCTCATAATAATTTAATAGTCGGAGACATGAATATTCATATCACAGAATACAGCTATTAGCATGTATTTTATGTAACAATAGAAGTTAAGTCATGGTGGCATATTACAACTCTTGTAATTCTGCATCTATACAGGTACAGACTATGAGCATCTCTCTATTACTGGCCAGAAGCTAGCATCGCTATGGTTCTCTGCATTACAGAATGTGCAGGGAATCTTAAATACATGAACAATTTAGAAGGAGGTTATATGGACCATGATATGTGGGTTGTATACAACACATAAACCCACACACTGAATTTTATACTATGGTGTCACATACACACTTACATATGTGTTAGCACAGTCTCTGCAGGCTTCAACCTGTATTGTGCAGGTACTGATACCCTTATCTTACTGAACAGGTTTCATATCCACAGAGTAAGCACTTTCCAGAACATCTACTGCACAGCTGCCCACTGAGCCCAAGACAGGTTTGTGCTTTTTGCTGTAAAACCGCACTGCTCTGGTTACATTATTGCAGAGTAACATACACAATGAGGTCTGGGAAGGAGAGAGGAACAGGTCTGCTCCATTATTAATACTGCATTTAGGTACAAAATACATGAGATGAAATATAAAGAGTTGCCATTCCATGAGTGCTTTTCTACCAGATATGGTTCGTCACTGCTAATGGTCTTTTCTGATGTTGTCGCAGACAACATAACGGTGGCTGCACACAAGCACAGNAGGACGCCTGCCCAAAAGACTGTGGCAACTCACACAGCGCCAAAAGGGGAGTTTTCCAAACAATCAACCTTTCTCCTAAGTCTTACCTTAATGCTCCCCCCCCAAAACTTTTATTTCCCATAGCCTAACCCCAAACACCTCTGCAGACTAATCTCATCCCTCCCCTCCCCGCAGCCTAATCAAGACCTTCCCCTTATGCAGTAGCCCAACCCTTCCCCTCTTGCGCTCCATGCCCTTCCCGAATGCCTAACAATAACTTTCCCTTCTCCGCCAACTCTTCAAGCTGTCTGCATTATAAATGGTTGTAGTATGACTTCTGGGATACTACTCCTTTCATATAAATGATTTGTTATTTAGACATAGTTTTAGCTGGTCTTACCCTTTCCTATATATAGCTGGGCTGCCATCAGTAATAGTGGGACTGCCAAAATTGGTAAGACCCAGTACTGGCGTCTAAGTGACTACTGGTATCCAGCATCAACAGAGGGAATACACATTGAAGCTTTCTGTCTGTATTTCCTCTGCTGCCTCGCACTCCAGCGACAGTAGTGAGGGGTCATGGCGCCGGGCCTGGGAAAGTAGTCCCGGCTGCCCCCCCTGATGGCGGCCCTGCCTTGTAGCACTGTTTGTCCTGTCTGTTTGTTTGTATTGGGAACAGGTAGTAGGGACATTTAAACAAATTTACTCATTACCAGTAGAAACCTTTGGGGTTCTCAAACTATTTTGCTCTGGGACCCCATCTGTCAAAAACATTTTTTACACGACCCCAAGCAAGTTACCATCTATATATTTTCACCCAGACATCAGATTATCATTTTAAACAGTGCTAAGTGTATGTTTTATACCAAGCTATACAGCTTCATGAGGTTAATTTGGGGGTTACAAAAGGTAAATCATTACATTATTTGTGCATCATGACAACTGGCAATCCTATGTGAGAAATGAACGTGGAGATGGAAGTGATTCAGTGAAGCAGTCTAGGTGGCCGTGGGCCACCAATCACCAACTACACGTGTATCACAGTGTATCACAATATATCACAATATATCACAGTGGCGCCAGTGGGTCCCATAGCTCCTGGCCTGCAACTGGGTGATGGTCTCTCTGAGGAAGTCGCGACACCATGCATATGGGGTCACGACCCACTCTGGGGTCCCGACCCACAGTTTGAGAACCATGGTAATACAACATATCTCATCATTTATACTAAGCTATCAGCTGTATCATTGTCAAAATACAACCGTTCAACTGCAACTGCATTGTATGGCAAGTTATTAATAAATAATGTATACATTACAAACAATACATATATCATAAAAAAAAATCATACTCATCCAAAAGTATGTTTGTCTCACAGAAATAGTCTATGGAATTAGGTTAATTAGATTTTTTTATCCCAGCATTTTAATTAGTGTAAATTAGTATAATTTCTTCCTTGCAATAACCATAGATGCGACCACTGTGGCTGCTTCATCAACTCTGTAATGATACTGCAACTAAGTAACTAATTAACTAACATCACTTTGTGGTAATGAATGGGTTATAAAGGCTGCATAATGGATAGTGTGTCTTAAATACCAGCATGTAGCAAACCGGCTTTATAGAAAACTAGTTTACAGTTTAAACAAGTTTGTGTAGACAATGGAAATATTGGCTGTAAATCTGACATGATGTGCTCAGACTCAAAGCTGAAGGTTTCAAGGCTTTATGCTTAAACGTTTTAGTATTTAGGACCTACACTTATGGTAAGGTCCAGGGCAGTGGTCGAAGTGGAAATTTAGAAGTGGGGGTATGGACATTCAGAAGTGACGGTATGAAAAAACTGAATTTAATGGAAGTCTATGGAGATCTGTAGTATTTCAATTACATCAGTGGAAGAAGTGCCGGTTTGGCATACCCCCTTATACCCCCCACTTCGAGCCCTGGTCCAGGGTCTAAATTTACTAAGCAGATTGCAGGGAGATGTTGCTCATAGCAACCAATCAGATTCAAGCTCTCAGTTTAATTTTACATACTGGAGAATGTGAGCTTAATCTGATTGGTTGCTATGAGCAACATCCCCACTTTTCAATCTTCCTGTAATCTCACTGCTTAGTAAATTTAGGCCCAGGTATTCTAAACACAATGTTCTGAACTGTTATGCTGCAGTACATGAGTTTGGATTTCAGTGACTGCCTCCAGCCTCTATACCCCTGATGGTAAACCTTTGACACTCCAGATGTCAAACTACAAGTCCCATCATTCTTTGCCAGCTCATGCCAAACTCCTGGCAAAGCATGATGGGACAACATCTGGAGTGTCACAGGTTGACCATCAGGGCTCTATACCATACCTTCCAAGTGTCCCAAATTCAGCGGGACAGTTAATTCGTCCTGCTCTCGCCCACCCACATGTTGGGAGGTATGCTCTATACTGTGCACTTTGGAGGAAAGTGTCATTGACATTTATTTTCATGCACTTCAGTAAAGGCATGAAGATTGGCTACATGTGTCTTTTCAGACAGAGGCGTAGGTGCTAAAATTACTTCCGCATGCTTCTACATTTGATAACCTCAAGGATATGTATCTCGTCCAAAGCCCACACTGGACAGGAGAGTGACATGGGAGTTTCCTTTGTGCAAACGGTCTGATCTCTGGGCATACGGAAAAGGTCCAGGGCCTAAATTTTCTAAACTGTGGGATTGTAAATGTTGCCCATAGCAGCCAATCAGATTTAAGCTCTCTGTTTCATTTTACATACTGGAGAATGTGAGCTCGAATCTGATTGGTTGCTATGGGCAACATCTCCAATTTTCCAAACCCACAGTTTAATTAAGCCGAGAAGTCTTGATCCAGTCCAGTTCTAAGCTGTATCCTCAGCTTTAGTAAAGATAATCAGCCACTACACAGAAGCGCTATATTTTAAACTGAATTGCGAGACACAAATAAAAGGAGCCAATATGAAATAAAATGCAGGATCATTAGTCTTGATGGATGGTTTTTTAGCACTGAGTGCTGATAGAACACATCGAAAAGCACTGTACAAGGATGGTAGAATAGGATATTGGACGCTAGTAAATTGCACCACCTGCTTAAACACATACAACTATGTCAGCCTATGTCAAAGTAACTCTACAGAAACTACTGGTTCATTTCTGTTCATTTACACTTGTAAAAACTTTTTGTGGACTTATTTCATACATAACTTTGCAGATAGATTTTTCTACCTAACCCGTCAATACCATATAAGATATAAGAAGTATAGGCTTGAGGTACTTAGCGGGTTGAGCTGGCTTTTGAAAAAGGGATTAAAGGAATTTACTAGTCTTAAGTCCATTCCAGTTTCCCCGTCTGCCAGAGGGAGGGGTGATTGGTACTGTAATAGACTAGTGCAGATTGGCAGTCTAGCAGGGAAGGAAGTAAGCTGTAATGTATGTGATTTATTATACCATATTGACTCAATCATACTATATACCAGCAAAATGCAAAATCTACATTTCCCAGCAGCACAAAGTCACAACGCTTTAGCATTTTTTAAATGAAATGAAGTTCTTCTTGATACCCTCCATTGAAATAAAGACCTCAGTTAACAATTCTGATAGGGCTGATCCTGATGATCACTGCCCCAGCTACATCCCTTACATGGACAGGAAATGGACAGATTACATAATGCATACCCTATCTTAAGCTCTGCACACACATTGCTCGGGAGAGGTGATGCGTGCAGAGAAGATCCGTATGGGAAGTCAGCGGCCCGTACTGTACAATTTAAATGTTAATTCCATACGCACAGTATGCGGAGCTACACCCCACATACACAACTTGAGTTTTCCATGTACTCCTGGTTCTGCGTCTGCAGCAATTGGATGGTTTTATTAAATCAGGATCAGGCCTGGGTATTTTTGCAAAACTGATATATTTCATATAGAATTTTTGCATAGTATATGATCCTTTTCAATGTTTACCTCTTTTCTTGTTTTTATCTTTATGACATAAGCATACCTAACAAATATAATTCGGGTATTCCAAGGATATTTTTGCCAAAAAAAATTTTTTTTAACTGGATACAGTTTTTGTGCGTGCGAGGAGAAACCACTTTCTTGACATTTGCCCGTTGGGCAGCATGGTGGCTCTGTGAGTAGCAATTGCGAATTTAATTCTTGAATAGGACATTATCTGTGTGGAGTTTGTATGTTCTCTCTGTGTCTGGGTGGGTTTCCTTTTGGGTGCATGGTCATAAATCATATCTGGAATTAAATTTCTGTGTGTCTGCTCACCTGCAAAATGTGATCATTCTCCACACATTGTATGTACGTAACTCCCAACTGTCCCGCTTTCAGCAGGACAGTTACGCTTTTGGGGGACTGTCCCGGAGGCGGGGCTTGTACGTCCCGATGTTCCCCCTTGAAAAGTTGGGAGGTATGCAAGTAGAATAGGGCCATGTTGTATGTCACACTAGAACAAGTAGCTTTTCTAGGGTTCTAGATGTATTACATTCTGTCATTTTGGGGAAGTAGGCAGTGTGCTTATGAAGAGTTCTTAAATTCCCAACAACAAAAAAAAGGAATTTTGAAGTTCCATTCTACAATTCATTCTAAAACACAGACCCAATACATTTCTTAAATTACAGTAGGGATTGATGAGTTAATTTAAATCTTGTTTGTAATTACTTTTTAGTTACTTATGTAGAAAAATCTATATTAAATAAATTTTTACAGATTTGGTTTATGGAGCTACTGCTAGGAAGATAATAGAAAATACTCTCTTAGGGCAATGCTGCTAAGATAAATTCCAAATAAATAGCTTATAATAAGCAATGCATGATACAAATATCAGTAGTGAATTTCCCTCAACTTACTTGCTGAAAATAGTTTGATCCTATTTGATCTCCACAGATATTGCAAAGGAAATTTTGGAAATGAAGTGGCCCTCGACCAAAAGCCTGATGGTGGACTTATTAATGCAGCACCAATCCTAAGAACTACCTGCGCAAAATCAGGTAGTAGGCAAAGTCCTGGCCCTAATCATACGGAGCCTGGCCCCTGGATGGCAACCCCCAGATATTTGCTATGAATGGACACCATTAAGCCTCGCCCAATTATTGTACTTCATGCGGTTGATGCAGTGATTTAATGTAAAGCCTGGGTCCTGGAAGATTTGCCCACTCTCCCGGAAGAATTGCCTGAATTCCAGGAGAAATTTCCGGACAGTCGGCAACCCTGTGGTATGGCATACTGTCACTGCTCCCACTGACTTTTGAAAACTATAAATCCTTCAAAATGTTCATACCACCCCTTCTAAATTTCCTCTTTGACCACTGTTCGAGATAACATTATTTTGATTGCCGCCTTATAAAAATCCTTATGTAATACTTTCCTTAGTTGATAAAATGTTTCCATCAGCAGCTACATTCTGTTGTATATTTTACCCCAGTCTTTAATAACTGCTTTGACTAGTTATGTAAGTCTGCATCTGATATGGCACTCCAGATAGCTGTCTCTTCCTTTGAATACGTGTATTGTCTGAACGTAGATTAATAGAAATATGCAGCTCTGTGGAGGTTTAGTGTCCATTAAAAGTGTCAGGTTGTCTCCAGCTAGTTACCTTTTTATATCTGGCCAACCTTACGCTGGACACTCACTAGAACTTTTATTGTGCCAATTCAACAATTATTGTGAATGGACAAAATAGAGATAGAGTGGTGGACTGGCGTCATGACTATGGTATGCAACGGCAGCAGAGAGAATACGGATAGAAAGCTTCTGGTTTTGTTCTGTTTGGATATACTGAAGTAGTGCTCACAGACATTAGTAGACCCAATCACTCATAGTCCACATAATGCACTGTCTGCGTACGATAACCCATTGACCTGGTAAATAAATGCTTACTGTATGTGTAAAATTCATTTTCTTTGAGATATTTCCCAACATATAATCTATATATATATATATATATATATATATATATATATATTTATATACATTTATTTATATTAATTCTAAAAGCTACAAGGAAGAATGCCTGTTAGGTCTATGGGAAGCAGATCATTCCAAAAGAGTTGGAATAATAAATTGTAGTGACATTCTTTTTTTAGATTGCAAATGGTATAGACAATTCATGTCCATACCGTATAGAATCCAAGACAGGATGTTGCAACAATTTATTGTTCCAGCTCTTTTGGAATGATCTGCTTCCTATAGACCTAACAATGACTTCTACATTCTTGCTTTCTCGCGTATCCTTCTTTGGTGAGCAATCCCCTTGTGAAGAAGCAGAATGTCTTGGTTCAAGCACTGATCTCTAGCCCTTAGGAAATAATTCAGATGTAGTATGTCACAACGAATTGAAACTGATCCCTGCTGAGAACAGAAGAGCCCTGTTTGGTGAAGGAAGTTTTGGCAGGATCTTCTATATATTTCACTGGCAATTCAGTAGCAACACAAAGTGATTACTATACAATTTTTATTTATTTTTTTTTAAATACTTAGAAATAATGATAATTTTTATTTGAAATAATAATTTTAAAGCGCTGTCCAAGAGGTCACATTACCTCCACCATGCTTGAAAGATGACATAAGGTACTCTTACAGCATCTGTTCACTTGTGTCACATATGGGCTTGATCCAAAGCTGGATGTATATCTGAGAGTGTATTGGTTCCCTGAGTTCCTTTCACCATGCAATTATGCACGCCACATATCTAAGTCCATACAGCTCATAAAGACTGAAACTATATCAGAACATATATATCTTTTAATCTCTTTATTTTAGTTAGTATTAGTTAGACCTCCTGGTATTATCAATTGGTCAAAAAATAATACATTTAGCATTTTAATTTATTGAACCTGTTTGACCCATATAATAGCAGTCATAGGCCATATGCAATCCCACTTCTTGGCCTATATTTACTAAACTTTGGGAATGCAATCAGATTCTAGCTGACAGTACGTAAAAGGTAAATTTGCAATGGTGTAACTATCGAGGGTGCAGGGGATACAAATGCTATGGGGCCTGTCAGAGACAGTTAATCAGATGGTTATCTATGGCATGTTCTAAACTTGTGTATGACTTTCCCTAGACTGTGCATTGTACAAGATGTACTTCTGTCCTGCATGTAGCTGCTGTGAGTTACGGCAGCCACAATCCCCGTCAGGGACAGTTAACCAATTAACTAATTAACCTAATGGCATGTTCATCATTTGTTTAGGATCTTCCCTAAACTGTGTATTTTGTTCTTTTCTTCTGCTTGCAGCTGTTCTCACTGCTGTGAGCTACGGAAGCCTTGATTCCCGATATGTACAGTGTGGTGGGCATATATATATATATATATATATATATATATATATAAATATATATATCCATCTAACCACCTTCTATAATTTCCAACATGGTGGAGACCTTGGGGGCCCCATTAAAAATCCTGCTATGTGGCCACCAAGTTCTTGTTAAGTCCCTGAATTAGAGCTAGAATCTGATTGGTTGTTATGGGCAAAATCTGCACTTTTCCATTCCCACAGTTAAGTATAACTTAAGTGCCTTGACATGTCTTATTTTGGAGTAATGGCCTTTCCAAGATCCAAAAGAGATAGAAGGGTAAATGATGACAGAGTGTTGTGATTCCTAGCATCTAATGGTCTGTATACGTGCATTTATATTCCATACACCACAATCAGCTGCATTTAAACGGCAATTGCTATTAGTTGCTTAGAATCATCATATAAATGCTTTATTCTTAAGAGTAATGTGGCAATGCATATTCATGATGCTTAAGCATACAATAGAAACAGATGGGGTGGGCTTGATAAAAGTTTGCAGACTGTGTGCTATCTTTCCTGGGCTGTTTAAGTGATTTTGTTTCTTTCTTCTGGTATTGTATATTACTTATAACTAGTTTCTATATACATATATATTGTTTGTTGCATTATGATTTCCAAATGAACAGCAGTAAGCAATATATTGTTGCTTTATAAAATACACTGCCATATGCCTGGGGTGATTTACTCTTTGCATAACTATATAGCACTTTAGGGATAAAACTGTGTGTGCTACATGCAAAAGCAGATGGAATGTTGTGTCTTGGGAAAGCCTTGTTTGTTCTGCAGGATTAGTTTGAAAGCAGCATATATTAATTTCATTAAAATCCACTTTTAAAGCTACCTACCTGATTATTATTAAGCTGGTAGTATTTTGTTCTCCTTATATTTATTTATTTTTTATAGACTCATGGGACCTGGCAATATGTAGCCTTCTGCTAGGGAAAGGGGAAGACTTAGGATCCGTGAACCCTATCTTAAAATTTAGGGGTCGTCCACGCTTAAAATGGGGACAATTAGTAAAGTGCGTAAATGTCCTTAATTTTTTAATTTGAATGCAAGCAGCACATCTCACCTTGCTGTTGGATTAATGTCAAAAGCACTTCCAGTGCGGAAGTCTGGATCCAGATCCATTCTGGGAGTACGGTTAATTGTGGTCTGGTCTATTAGATCTGGTCTATTCCGAAGTGCAGTACAGAGAATATATTACATCATTATATATTATATCAGTATCTCCCTCATTGAAATTTGAAATGTTATCAACTAGCATTCAATGATCTAGTCTTTTTACAAGCCCATTATGGACAGACCCAGTGGCCACATGGCAGAAAGAGCTGACTCCAATTTTATTTTGCATATCCACAGTTCTCCTCCCTAGCAGCCCAAACTGTTAAAGAACATGCTTTCCCACTCCAATACAGAGATGGACTGCCCTATTGGACAAATCTCCAGCCATACGGAACTTAGTTCCCTTACGTTATTACATCTATATCCAGTCTATAGTAATTATGCTCTACAAAAGCAATTATATGCATTCTGTAATTGTGTTTGTCCCATTACAATGTCAGGTTACTCTTCACCAAAATGTAGGTATTAGGTAGTTGACCCATTTTTTCTGTACAAACTTTTTTTTTTGTCTTCTCTGTGGAATCTGCAACAAAACTGCTTTGTACAAAATATATCCTGAATTCACACTTTTGGTAATGTAGGATGACAAATTATTAGAAGCATTGCTACATGGCATAAGACTACAACAGAAGCTCTGACAGATGTTAAGGAATAAATGGTTTGTATCAGCAGAAATTATTTCGTAGTGAAACAAGTTTTAAACTAATGATAAAAATGTTAGTTTTTTATTTATTTATTTTTTTTCTAAAGTAGTGTATTTTATAACTGCAAAAATGAAAGCTGCAGGTATTCTCCCTAACACACAAACAATATTGCAACACAACCAGTTACACTAAACAACTATCTGACAGGTAAGATAACAGCTCCTCCATCTACGTGGTTTAGGTATTGGCTGATAACTTCTGTATGTAATTTAATGTAGATTGTGGTGTATCAGTGTCTGAACTTAGACATGACCTGTGTCTGGTGCAAATGTTTTGATCTGGATCTGGTGCACTTGCTTTGTTCTACCTTTACTGTACGCTGGCTATGTGTCTTGTCCTCTTCCACAGCATGCCTCTCTGAAAGCAAACATGCGCTTGACTTGTATTTGGGTCTCAACCAGACAGGACTGTGACTGACATAGTGTGCACCTAGTTTAACATGCTTTATAAGTTGGTTGGCAGATTGTTGGGTCATAGCATTGCATAAAGATAGAGACTATTGATTTGATGAGGCTGACCATGAGCCATTATAAAATAGAGGATCGTAGGCCAGGGGCTGGGGTACATGTGCCCCCAGGCCATTGCCCCTCAAGCTTTTTTGGGGCCACAGCTGAGAGGCAGGGAAAGATCTGGAGAGCTCTGATTGTGGCCTGGCAGTAGTGTGAACCTGTGTCCTAGTCGGCAACCAGACAGTAAAAGCCTGTCGGCATGCTGATTGGTGTATAGCTGGGGATATCCACCTGCCGATAGCTATTATCTCCTTCCTACCAAACAGCAACCATTACTTTGCACAGAAGCTTGTAGGGAGACGGCACGATACTGCAGAAGGAGTAACTTACAATTTATCCCTATGAAAAGCTCCCCTTCCCCCCCAGGATAAAAGTTGCCAGTCTGCCCCGGTCATAGGCAGAAGCTCCAAATCAGCACCCTCTGTATGTAGTGTTATATATTACCAGTTTGTTGGCAGGGGCTGCAGATCAGGAGTCTTTCTATGTGCAATGCTATTTACTAATGGATATATTGTAGAACCCACATTACCAAGCATTGCACAAAGATATCTACACAATGCTATTAAACAGAGCAACATAGCTCCACATAAGGTAAATACAGATTGGTGTCTTTTTTATTATATGCTATTTCCAATATGTATTCACATACAAGTGCATATGAAACTTTTTCTGTTCCCAATACCTGAGTAGAATAAGTAATTGGCTAGTACTTGTGTATTTCTTTGATACTATACACATCTGAAGAGTTCTGTTCCTTAATATTTGACTTTATTTTTTTTAGAATTCAGCAAAGATGCACGGATCAATCAAGGTGTACGTGCTTTATGAGCTCTTCGGTTTATACCTGAATCAATTGAATGTATGATCTGCTGTAACTTGGAAAGATGGCTCAAGCCAGCGGGGTTGTACGTTTCCTTCCTGAAGGGGATTGTATCCTTTCATCTCCAAGAGCTCTCAGAGAACCTGAAGGGAAACCGTGGATACAATCATTGGACTCTGAGATAGCTATTAGCCCTCAGCGCTGTTTTACTCCAAATCTAAACTCCAGGAGGATCCAAGTGCTAAGGAAAAGCCTTACATCTGATGCTAGGCATGCTCACCTAGGAATGTATAATAGCACAGGGTCTTTGGTTTGCAATGTTTCTGACACTGGACAAAGGTCTGGAAGAGTAACCGCACCTTGCAGTCCATTGAGAAGCAATCCATTATACTCGCCTGGCTGTAGGAGACCCTTAGTGCTTCCTCAGACTGTAGGGCATAGCTCTATTGTAACGTTTACATTTGTGAAAAAATCCAGTGTACAGACCCTAAATGGGATACCCAATGAGTCCGACACTGGGAAAGTAATTCCACAGGAAAACACCACCCAATGTGTAGAATGCTTAGCAAACACTGCCACCGACCAGAAAACATGCCATCGAGAAACTATGGAGGCATCCGATGATTTCCACAGCAGTAAAGAAAGAGTTGGCTCGCCACAGCTTCCATCTTCTCCCCAAGGAGGTAGAACACAGCTGATATCTGACAATCCTCCATTATGCCACAGGCTATCAGACAACGAATCAGGCAGAGAGAGTTTCTGCTCTATTACTGGGCCAGACTGTCACCTGCGCTCTCATTGTGACTCACCAAGCAAATCTGTTAATACAGGCACTCCAGCTCCCGGCATTATGTCATCCGAAAATATTATGCCCTCCAGCCCTTCTCAAAGCCCCTCATTCAGACGACTTGTAAGTGAATCTAATTTCTGCAAAGATGAAATCACCTCATCAACGAAAGGCGGCTCTAATGAGCAGTCACCAAGGAGCCCCAGGAGATTAGATCTAAGCCAGCAGGTACCTTCCATTTCTTGTCTCATAGAAAAATGGACATACAGTAAGCACTGTTCATCCTATTTATCTGTTGTGTTTTTAATGGTTCAGGTAGATACATGGGGTTGTCCTAAGGAGGCCTCATTACATGCACAGAAGATTGCAAAGGCAAAGTGGGAGTTCTTCTACGGTTCTCCCGAAACACAAAGGACTGGTAAGACTTAAATTCATGTTTTATGCATGTTATACTTTCATTGCATTGCAGTTACTTTGCATGAGAGAGATTTAGCTTGGTGCATTAAATAACACAACTATATACAAGGGACAAATGTCATGAGTAAAGTAGTCTTTCTACAAGAAAACAAATATATGGTTTGCAATTCATTTACTTTAACCCATTTATGTTTTCCGTATATTTATTTATTGTCAGCACTAATTAATAATAAATATATAACTAAATAATTATTAGAAATGTACTATGTAATTGCTATCCCAATATGTTCCTGCTTTCTCTAGTTATTAAGGGAAAGTGTGGATAAAAACGTCACAGCAATTACTCATGAATTCTGTGAACACAAACACAAAAATTTCTGTACTTTCATTATGTTGCCTATTACTGGACACACACTGTGATATTCAATGCTATAGCTTGCAACAGGCTTATATGTACGATCCAGTAATGATTGCAGTGGTTTTGATGGTGTTCATATTTAATTAGGCCATTATTGGGTATTTTTGTTGCTGCAGATGGCTTTTGCACAATTACACTAACACTAAGCACTACCTCTAAATTACAGTCTGTGTGGTTTATCTAGTACCAGTGTGAAAGTCTCCAGGGATAATATCACGCTACATAGGGCAGGGTTTGGGAAGACATGAGAAGACTCCTTGCACTAGCAGCGAGATCCTGTGCCATTAACCAGTGCAGCATCACTGATTTCAGTTATTTCTGGATATTTTCCATTCATCCTGATGCAGTGAAGAGTTAAAAATAAACGGGAAAAAATCTATCTCAATTCCGGGCCCCCTGTCATCTCAGGGCCCAGGGAAATAATACCTCCCACTATAGGCCGCCCTGCTTGTAGTGAACTAATGCCCTGTGAACAGAAAGCTGTGCTATGGAAAACAAATCTGTTCAATCAGTATTTTAATGCATACAGTCCAGTTCTGGGCATAAGTAGTGGAAACAAAAAGCCTATTTACTAGTCTAGAGTTGGTAAAATGTCACTGGTCATATGTCCATAGTTTCCCCATCAGTTATTTGTGAAATAAATAGCTGTGCCTTCTTCCAAAGCACACCATCATCCAATCTTACCTAGAATCTTACCTCTCCAAACCACATAGGGCTGGATTCAGCTTTTCTCTCTCATGACTTACACTCATGAGTTAAGCTAGGCACACACGGTAAGATAAATTGTTCCAATCTAAAGATTTTTTCAAGAGTGGATAAAACCATGTTGAATTGCAGGGGAGGTAAAATGAATGTCAGTGTTTGCATGCAGGGAGAATACTTTATTGTAGCATGTTGCACACAGATACTGACCAGTATTACTGTTACACTGTTATTACACTTGTGCTGGAAACATCATCTCTCACCTGTAATACTGATTGCAATTAATTCAATTTGTCTACCCTGCAATTCAACATGGTTTTGCCCATGAGAGTGTAACTTATGAGTGTAGGTCATGAGAGTGAAAAGCTGAATCTGGCCCATAGTATGTAATCAAACTAAACGCTTCTATTTGTTTCACAGCTTCCTCCAGTGTACTGCAATATCTCTAGATTGTCCATATACTTTTCTTTAACTACATTTTTTTTATATACTTCTATTACATGAAAAAAACTATTTTGAAGTCTCAAAATCCTAAACAAAAAATGACAATATATTTTAATAGAATAAAAATATGCCATATATTTCCATAACACTATACTGTGTCTCCTATATTTACTAACCTGTATGAAAGGAAGAGTGGAGATGTCAGCTAGAAAAAGTGTTGTTGCTATGGGCAACATCTACACTTTTCCTTTCCCGCAGTTTAGTAAAAAAGGCCTTTATTTATAAAATATAGGAATTGATAGCGTACCAGACTCGCATGGGCTCGCTGTGAGCCTGGCCGCATCGATTCCTATATTTAAC
>JABWIB010001540.1:6289-60875 GCA_016617825.1 Platyplectrum ornatum | reverse complement strand
AGGAGCAACAACTAATGGCATCTTATGAATGTTGCAATACAATATTTTCAAATTTGTTAATTTATGCTGTATTTACCTTTGACTTCTAGTTCGCAAATACTTGAATTGTATTATTTTTAATTTGGGAAATTTTATCTTTCAAATCTAAGTTAGTTTGCACATTTTACATTTCACTTGTATTTCACAAAAAAGTTAATAAAAGGTGCTCCTTTTTAGTGGTGTAACTAGGATTGATAGAAACCAGGGCAAATCTGAGAAAAAAACTGCCCCTCTATTACANCATTATTCAAATCCAAGATACAAAATACAGTTTTTAAATGCCACACAGCCTTTTCTTTGCAATCCCTCAGTGGTGTTTTATGCCCCCATATTATTTTTCACCAACTGACCACTCCAGTGCCTTATTATTTATTCATTACCAGAATTGGTGGGGAAGAGGACCCTGCCCGCAGGCTTACATTCTATAGGAGATGGATACATANGATACGCATAGACAAGGGAAAATTTAGTCAGCTGCCAATTAATACCAGNATGTTCCATCCTGGCCCACCCAAGCTTATTTCTTCTCATTTGCGGACACACACATATGCAGACATTGTTAATGCAGACCAATCTCCTCACTGATGGCCAGTGGGACGAGTAGTGAAAAAGAAATAGAAGCCTATACTGAAGTGTATGCATGAGAGAGACCCAACATCTTAGACAAGTAGGTTCACAGGACAATATAAATGAGTCTGCATGTCTGAAATAACAGTTCTCCCTGTGGAGGTTGCAGTGACTGAGATTTGATGAGCTGGGTATCCTCTGGTGCTCTGGTACATATTTTAGATTAGTTACGCCACTTCTTGTTTTTTCCTGATTCTTTTACCTGATATTTTTTAACTTGTAAATGCGGATATNGAGTGTCATGTGGCTGTCATTTTGTGTATGACACAGAAGGTATGACACAGTGACTTAATTATTATAGTACATAAGTCAGACATCTATTTCAGCCATTCACCTGTTCTGAATTATTATTATTANGATTATGATATTATGATTTTCACTTAAAGTATTATTTATCAGTTTNAAGTAAAACTAATGGCAAACATTAGGTCATATGTATTAATTCTGTCAACTCAACAATCAACTAAATAAATTAAAATGGCTTTCTTGCAAAGAAGATCATCACATTATTATTTTGGGCTATAAAGGCCTTTAGATCTACTTATTTAGCTCTTCACATTATATTCTGTATACAAATAATTGACCTTTTGAATACTTTTCAGCCATTGTTCACAAGACTGATGTAGATTTGCTGTAATAACAACATAGAGACATATGTGGGATCTTATTATTATATTAAAAAATGTATTCAGTCACTTATGGAGCAAACAGACTTCCTCCACGTGCCTCCTGTTTGTGTGCCGGTCTGGATCTTTGTAGCGGTATTTTGGCGTGCTTTCCATNCAGCCTATCCTGGGACTTGGTGTGGCCATCCCCGCCCTCGGGGTACGAGGGCTTGTTTCTATTGCATCATCTATTTTTATTTCCCCCAGTAGGGCAACCAGTTTTTTTCAATTTTAATGAATTAAAGTTTCACATTGATTTAAAGTTTTTAGTGCTTTTAACTGCACTTGTACAGAAGTGTATGCCTTATTAATTGATACTATAAGGCCTATTATTATATTATATTTGTTACCACATTATATACAGTATTAACAACAGAATGTACATGATACTTTGCACGGTTGTGATTTACATGAAATCACTGCCTTAGTTCAAGATCCATTAGTTTTATAAAACGCCACAGCATTTTATACACACAGTTGGAACCACAGTTAGAGTAGAATAAAATGCTGATATTAAGCAGATCAATTTCGGTTATTTAGACTCTCTGTGCTGCAGTTTCATTGCCATTAGTACAATTACAAAAGTTATTGACCTAGGTTCAATACCAAATTCTCAGCAGTACAGTACCCCCTGTTATAATTAGTTTTAAAAAAGACCATCAACATATTATGTAATACTAACATCTCGGCAATGCAATCTTTTCATTTTCCATTACATTGATGAAGTAAATTCAGTACACAGATTGCATTACTGACTTATTTAGAATGCAATTATGTAGTCAGTGTTTATTACATTGCAGCTCCAAGGGCTTTGTTTCAATAGCACAAATTACTATAATAATTATCACCTATGTCATCATCTAATATGGTTCATGATTGTCATGATACTAGTGTCACATAATGGAGGATGATGACACAGCTTCCCAGCTTGCAGAACACTTCTAAATATGTTTCACATTCACTTAAAAAGTCTTTGCAAAGGTGATGAAATATGTTTCTTTTTTACTCATTGCTATATTAATACAATCCTCTGATCCTCTGGACTTAGTTACTTGGTTACAGCCTAGGATCTATAATGCAATAAATAATATACTTCTTACTCCAACATTTTAAATAGCTATAGTAACAGTTCTTTGAATGAATATTAGCACATTTTTATAATAATCCCTTTTCTGCATTTGCAGATGTAAATTATGTAAAAGCATCATTCTACTAATATAGCTCTATACTGTACATTTTATAATAACATAGTTGTTGAGGTTGAAAAAAGACGTCAGTCCATCAAGTTCAACCTATATGGGATCTCCTGTGATCCTAATTTTATAATTGAAGTTGATCCAGGAGTTCCGTCCTAAGGTAATAAATAACTTACCAGTCATAACTCTGGATACCCTCTAAAAATCCCTTCTTAAATACTAATCTAAATCTATTGATCCTGCCATTACAATATTATACACTCCACACCTATAGGCAGTGCATAGACTTGTGGCATAACATGGCTGCAGTAGTGTAGAAGCTTTGGTTGGGGTACTTCATATTGCTGTGTTGCGCAGTAATGCAATGTTATGTTTCGGAGTGAGATTGTTATGGAATAAAGTGCACATATATAAGTTCACAGTAAACTAATTGTTTTACATTTTGGAATAAAAGTTTTAATAGCTACCTATGGTATTGTTATACTTTTATGTTGAAAGCTGCCCAAGAAATNGAAACAATTAAGTTCATGACCTGGATTGATCGCGGGGCTCCACCTGCAAAGCTAATTTATGTGGCTATATATTTAAAACGTGTGTTCTCTCAAGGTGATATGTCATTTAAGTAATTGTATCTATTTATGCATTTTTACAGGTACAGTCAACAGCAAATAATTTATGTGAATGCAGCAAGTGTCCTTTTTGTCCTGCACTGTAATGCGAGTCAGACAGAGGAACAAAGAGTTAAGCTTTTAATTAAGTTTACTTATCCAGAAAAAGTGCATTTACACACATCAGCAGCCCAGGGTCCTGTGGTTGAACGCAATTTATCAGTGCTGTAATTTGTAATGTACTTGTTTCCTATTAGTGACACAGTTTAGTGCTTTGCAATAGAAAACTATTTGTGACTATCTAACTGAGTAAAGGCTGCACACGTTCCTCTTTTTTCAGGTCTGATGGCTGTGAAACCATGAGGAATAAATAAAAGTAGCATTCCCGGTTGCATGGTTAAACAGAGTTCTTGTTCTAGAACTAATTAAATGAACGGTTGTGAAAGCATATAAAGCATCCGTCACAATAGAGGTTTACATAACACACTGCTCATTACTTACTAAGTCCCACCTAACGCAATGCTGAAACCATAAATGGCTGTGTGCCTTTGTGGATTATGAAATTAGTAAAACATAAAACTATTTATACTGTGCTCATTTCTCTCTGAGGGCCAGATTCAGATTTACACTCTCATGACTCACACTCTTACGGGCAAAACCATGTGAATTGCTGGGGAGATAAATTGAATTAATTGCAATCAGTATTACAGGTGATGTTTCCTAGCACAAGTCTAAAAACAGTGTAACAGTAACGCTGGTCAGTATCTGTGTGCAAAATACAAAAATAAAGCATTTTCCCTGCATGCAAACACTAACATTCAACATGGTTTTAACCATTAGAGTGTAACTCATGAGTGTAAGTCATGAGAGTGTAAATCAGAATCTGACCCTGAGACTTCGGAACAGTCACTTTTTACTTGTGTGTTTCATCAATTGGCTGGAACAGGGGCGTTGCCAAGTGTGATATGAGGGGATTATTAATGATTATGGCTATTAGTAATATTAACTACTGAAAGTAATTTTCTAATAATGTAACGTACTATTGGTTCCCCCTGTAACACCCCCGCAGCCCCTGGCTATGCGTTTAGGAACACAGAATGAGGAGTTTTGTGTGTTATGTAAAAATAATGTCTATCCCCTGTGGAACTTTAAGAAGAGCTTAATATAATGGGAAAGGAAGGCCTTTATATACTAGTGAGTGCTGTATTTCTTATTGCTTTCTAGAAGTCAATTTTCATTTGCAGCTATTGAGTTCTCATACCTTGAATCAGGAGTTNGACAAAGTGTTGTTGACATAATCACTGCCTAGCTGCTCTACATTACCTTGACTTTTTCTTCAGTCCAGTGTGTATTCTTCTCTATATATTGTTAATACACTGTATAAGAACATGTGGTGTATATACAATTGGCGTGCATATATGTAGTGACCTACATGTACAGTACACAATGGTAGGATAGAAAGTTTAAGGTGCACACTAAAAGTTGGTAAAAGTAAGTTGGGTGTGACTCTCTCATGTTATGTGAATGTTATTGTTATACAGTTTATCTAGAATAAACCTAGGTCGGTTTCTTGGGGAGATCACATGGGAAGGACAGGAATATAGAAGAAGACTTTGGGACAATCATACCAATTTATCAAGCCTCCCATATACAGTTACGAGATTTCCCCGCTCACCTGCATTACGCTAGGTAGGCAGGGGGAAACATTTAAATGAATAAAAGGAGCAGGGTCTGCAATGATTTGTGTGGTCAGTGATCGCAAAGACAGCTGATCCACACAGACCTCTCCTCTACTCCGCACTCCTGCTCTGCCGTACAGGTGCACAGGAATCGGGAGCTGGTACTTTCATAAGTGGCAGTGTATCTGTGCAAGCACTTTACCTTGTATTTGATTTTTGTGGGTGACTTTTATCAGTCAGAATAGATGTCATGATAAAGGGGATGCATTTGTCGATATGAATGTCACTTCTTTTAGAAATAGATGTCACCTGTATCTATTTAGAAATTGTGTGTAGAAAATAATTTTTGTGAATGGAGTAGTATGCAGAAGGGGATGTTGTGGTTAGGCTGCATGGAATGGATGGTTAGGAAAGTGGAGAGTTATGGTTAGAAGTAGGAGAAGGGAAACTCCTGCTATAGGAGAGCCCTCTTTTTGTTGTCTGAGACAGATTTGTCGGAAAAGGGCTGATTGCAGTGGTGATCCTAATAGAGTTACCAACGTTTTCATTCCTTACATTAGTGACTATAGTTTTGGGATTATTGAGCCAGTGTTCTATAGCATTGTAGAATGATAAAGGTTTGTTGTTCAATCTATTTCTAAATCCCTTCCATTTAGTGAGAGGGACTAAATCAACAGGGTCTCCAAATCACATAAAAGTTGTTGCCAAAATGATTGCTATAAATCTGGGGCATGTACAGATCAATTCACAGTGGTCAGTGTACAATAAGTTTACTTTACAGCAGTCATATACATCATCATCAAATTAAAATTCAAATTTGCTGTTAATTATGTTAATTAATAGATATTTTTCCACAATCTATGTAAGTGAGACCATTAAAGAAATGACTACTTACCTCTGAGTGTACAGTACATACAGATTACTACAGACACCTCTCACGGAGTATTTCAGAATATCACATTTTTGTAGTAGATCTTTTTACTACTAATGTTTTTGGAAATGAAAGTACATCAATATTTTACTGTTGTGGAATATATATGTTTTATGCATTCTGACTACATGGCAGTATAAAATTGAGGGTAATTCTAAAGTAGTTTCCAAGCATTAATAATTGAACAAGTTAAGGCAGATGCTTGTGCCACAGAGAGTACCATAATGGATACTGCAATTAACTGAGAGGTCCTTGTGGCAGAGCTCTTGGGCACACTTTTACTAGATGTCTGTTCAAGTGGCAGCTAATGTCCTGCTCTGCAGGAAATGTTTTGTTGCATCTGGGGAGTAAATATTGTTACTTTCATATGTAGTGATAGAAGACCCACAAGACCCACAATTGTTGCTGTGTGTTCTGAGCAATGGCATAATCAATTTTATTGTTTGTCTTTATTGCTGTGAAAAAAAGTAACACTTTTATTTCCTGCGTCCCTGCTGCTTGGGAAGATGAGCAAATTGTTTTTGAGCGTAGAGAATTTATTTTCATGAAATAAAGCCAAGAGATCCTGCTGGTAGCCCAGAATCTGATGTGTTTCAGAAGAGGAGCAACAAATTATTCTAACTATAATGAAAGAAATATGTGAAATGTTTAAAAAAAACATCCAAGACAGATAGATTTATATGTATTGCATGTGTATGTATGAATATCTATCTATCTATCTATCTATCTATCTATCTATCTATCTATCTATCTATCTATCGATCTATCGATCTATCGATCTATCTATCATCATTTAAAAAGACATTATAGACAGGTCTGTGTTATAAATACAGTAAATAACAAACTAACAAACAAGTGCACTGTAGGTGGCAATACATGTAAAATACAAGGCAATAGTTTAACTCCTTATAAGTGTGCAAAATGGTTTATCCAGATTTTTTTGGAACAGGGGTAAATTACTCCAAGTGGGGTAAAAAAGAAATTCCTGGGGGTAATAGATGGGTGCCTCTGAGACACAGCCAGCCATGTATATGAATCTGTCCATTACCCCCAGGCAGCAACATCAGAAATTATGTATCATGTGTGAGTCATGTGCATGCCTGTGCAATTAAAGCATGTGTCAAGGACAAATCAAAGAGTAGAGAGCTGGAAAGACAGAGGGGGGGAGGAGCTGCGGATACAGAGGGGGAGATGATCTGCGGATACAGAGGGGGAGAGGAGCTGCAGAGCCAGAGGGGGAGAGGAGCTGCGGAGCCAGAGGAGGAGAGGAGCTGCAGAGCCAGATTGGGAGAGGAGCTGCGAAGACAGAGGGGAAGAGGAGCTGCGGAGACAGAGGGGGAGAGGAGCGGCAGAGCCAGAGGAGGAGAGGAGCAACCAATGTTGATTGTTATAATTATGGCAAAACTTGTTTACATTAATGTGAATTAATAAAAAATTATGCAATAGCAAATATGTCTGGGTTGCTTTTCTCCCGAAATCATGATTTCAGGCACGTCTTCTGGTATCCTGGTAGAGTCAGCAGACCTCCCCGGGCTCAGTCTGAGGCAATGATTTAATGTAGATTATTGCCTCAGCCCCGATTGGTACTCTCATGGGCAGGACATGATGACAGCAATATTAATAATTGGAGAAGTGATTGTAAAAATAGTTTTTTAAAAATGTGTCAAATGAAAAATATAGAGCTTTAATTACTAGGACTTGGATATTGAAATATACCACCTGTTAAATAGTCTGTCAACTATGTTCATGGCTATTAGTGAATGTTTGTTATATTCCTTTCAAGTGGTAAAAATGAACGTGGCTTCATTTATATTTAATATTTTACTGTATCGGTGAAATTGCTAACATCAAAGTGAATGTCAAAGTTGATTACCTCACAATAAATGTCTTCTTACATCATTACAAAGTATTGCATACTGTAGAAGTGATGAAACAATGGAATGTCTTGCATTTAATGACATCATTATGTAATGAAACATACAAGATAAAATCAGACTGGTAGCAGTTTAATGGTAGACATGACGTGATTTAAAAGATAAGTGACATAACTGTCACTACTGTACTAAAATGCATGTAATACATGTAAATATATATTAAGATATAAAGTTAGACTATCAGACTTGACATGCTTTGAAACCCGGTTGTTACAGCTGTGGCTCAACTTTGTATGTTGAAAGTATATTTTAGTCACTTGACTTCCATCATTAAAATGGGATACACAGAATGATACCATCATAATGGATTTTTCCAGATAACAAATTGGTTATCTATTCCTGAGCTATAGTGAAACACAAATAAAAAAAAGTGCATTTGCATTTGGAAATAGAAATAGAAAGATTGATGAAGACCTCAAGCTTAAGTATGACTCTGTATGTGACTGCAGTTTTTCTGATCATATAACTAAGCAAGTCAAACCAAAGCAAGTGTATGATTAGATAATTATTCAAGAAATTTACATAATATTGGGCCAGATCCAGAGGACTGAATCATTTAAAAGGGGTGTGCAAAAACCTGGATAGTAAAGATAGTAAAAGCAATTTACTGTACTACTACCATCCCTCCACCCGCCTAACATACCCATATTCCCCTACCTGCCCATCATAAAGGAGGATCTTCATGGATATCCCTAAAAGTCTGGGAGTATGCATGCACACTTTATCTTGCATTTGTGGGTACATTGTTAGCTTTAAAAGATGTATAGATCATAATTGTAATGTGTGCATGTTGTATTCATTATTTTGTATTTGTATTCATTGTTTAATAAAGCATAAAATATGATTAATAACAGTATAAAGCATTATATGTGCAGAATATAGTATATTGCAAATAAAACAGGTAATGACCAGGAATAGGAACAGAAGAAAGAAATCTGTATTAGAACAGCACGGGTTGAATTACGTGTACACAGACTTTCATTTTTATTGATTTCTAAGCTTCGCTTCAAAAAGTCAAAAACATGTTTCATCTAAAAAGATCAAAGATGAGAAATATATATATATATATATATATATATATATACACACACACACACATATGTGTGTGTGTTGTGTGTGTCTTACTAGACAGTAGCTATAAATGAGCAGCATGATTAATTGATTAATTATAAATATAGTCTGCAACTAGTATTAGGAATCCTTATTGTCCATATTCTTCACTAGAGAATCAATTGATATTTTGAATTTCCCTACCTAACACATTCTATTTGATGTTTCCAATTTCAGTTTTAGGTAAACTAAGTTAAATAAATACTATGGTGAATTATACAAGTGTGACAGCGCTGACATCTGTTCAGCAAAATGACCATGTACAGTATCAAGCTCTTGGCTAAAGTCAGTGTCTGATTCCAAGATTTAGACTAAGGGCAAAAAGAATGGCACATGTACACCTTCACAAAACCAAATGAAATGCAGAGGGAGTAAATGTGTATGAGCTCTAGTATAGGATTGCAGACTTTTGGTTTCTTCCTTACAGAAGAAACCAAAGGACACCAGGAAGGGCTTTGGGCAGTGGGAGTGAAGCATATACAGTATTTTCCTGTGACTTGAAATCACTGCCTCAGCCCAGGTCCTATGAGATTTGCTGGCTCCTCTGGCATAAAGGGAGACCTTGCCGAAATTCCTGAGTCTCCCGGAGTCTGGAACCCTGCTCTAGTAAATGAAGAGGATGAAAAAGTATCCCTGATAATAGTTTGATCCACAGCATTGTGAAATGGAGCTGTTACATTGTAGATGAAAGCTGTGGTTTGTATTTAGCAGGGTTGTCCATTCTCCCCACAGAGTTCCCACAGAGAACCCTTACAAATACAAGAGCTTTGTCAAGTACGCTTTGAAGAATAACGACTTTCTATGCTTTATATATATATATATATATATATATATATATATATATATATATACATACTGTATATTATACACGCAGTCTCAGTGCTGCAGGCTAGAAGCTTTGCATCCCACCATCTGACTTGCAGATCTTAGAAATTTCAAACAGTATGTACAGCCTTTCTAGTCACTGGAAAGAAACGTGTGATACAAGCATTTTATAAATATAGCAGCACAGAGAACATTTTGTAGAGGTAAAGCTTTCTATGCACCAGTCAGCATAAGTAGTGGAGGAGAATAGAAAAGAAACTTATTATTTGAAGTTAAACAAAACTAGTGCAACATGGAAACACAGTTTTACACAATTTATAGGCCTGCTGTACTTTTTATTTATTTATTTATTTTATGAATCTAGCAACCCATATCAGCATAAAATATGCCTAAGAAATATCTTTCCAAGAGACTTGCAAATTATATAGACAGCCCAGGGTTGACAACTTTTAGATTCTCCCTCCTGGGAGTAACCAAGAGCCCCCTCCCCCAAACAGAATATCCATATCATTGCTATGAATGGGCGGATGTGACATCATCAAGCCATGGCATACAGTTTCAGAACCACTGATGTAAATCAAGGTGATGAGCACTTTTGTTAATGCAATTATAATTAAATATTTGATGGATTCTATAAAATGGGACTTTTAAATATAAAATATTATTGTACATAGAACAATTAAATAACGTCTATCAATTTCCATAAGGCAGCACAGAATAATGTCTGGTAATGTCACCCACTATTACTGACTGTTCTCCATTATCCACTCTCATCCACAATTACTAATGGATCTTTTTGTTAGTCTGGTGTAACTTGGTAGAAATGAAGAACCTGTTCACTGCAGGGGGACAAGGCCAAAGCAGATGTCCAGCATGTGAGCGGATTAGATAATGCAAACCTATGATCCTAGAATGACCTCTACATTTCTTGGCAGTTCAGCTCTCTGCTTCTAGTAAAATACGTGATGGACTAAAACAAAATGTAACCCTCTCCATTAAGCATATACAGAAGTATGATATTATGCATCCTTTGTATTATTCAGCACTCATGTTGNACAATGCCACACTCCTTTTGCTTAAGTAATCTAATTAAACCTGTTTAGAAGATTAATAAGAACTGAATCTAAAGTGTTCATTAGGGTAAAATAAGCCTCCTGGAGAACATGTATATAGTTTTTAGCAGACGTATTTGGACTAAATTGGTAAATGCTTTATCTGATAACGCTTTCAAGATGTCATTTATACAATTAACGTTTTGTTGATAAATCAACAGGGATATGAAATCTTTTATTATTCAGTTGTTTTTGATGTAAAGAGAACATATTTTTAACAGACATTGACAGACATTATTATTATTAATAATTTTGTTTCTTCTCATGGGAAACATGATTGTTTAGTACAGTATATTAGTATATTAATAGCACAGCAGTGAGTGTGTAGCAGGAATACAGTTCTATTTGTTGTTAAGGTTTTATTTTTTGTTATAGGGATTCAGTACCTGTTACANCTCCATTTTCGATTCAGCTGACAGCTAAACATCTCCTGTATCTGTTGACATTGTCACTATTCCAACAGTCTTATTCTATTAATGTAGTAGTATGGCATTCAGAACTCTGACAGTTGCCGGCGCAGGGGAAGGTTAGGGTTAGGCAGCGGGAAGGGGAAAGTTAGGGTTAGGCAGTGAAGAGGGAAAGGTCAGGAAAAAGCAGCAGGAAATGGATGGTTAGGGTTAAGCAGCAGGGAGAGTTGGGGCTAGGCTGCAGTGAGGGGAGGGTTGGGGTTAGGCTACGGGGATTAGAGTGTTAAATTTAGGGTAATGGAAGAAGAGGGTTAGGAGAAGATTTTAAAAAATGCTGTTGTCTGTGATATCCCTGATGAAAATAGTGCTATGGTGAACCACATACCTGTTAAATAGCCTTATTTGTGTTTTTGGAAATATACACTATATATGTACACAACATTCAATGTATCCCTAATCCTAAGAAGGCTCTAATGTATCATATAGGAAATATATCATTTACGTTGCTCATAAAGCTATCATAATTTACTTTTTAAATTGTTGGTTATCTGAGTATATTATTCTGTATGATGATTGTGATGTCACATAAGAGTAGAGTTGGACCAAATGACTTAAACATAATAAATGATTTAGCTGTACCATTGTATGACATCTATTAAGCTTAGTTAGAATCAATGATATTGTTGCCTGACCTGTAGCTGTAATAGTCGTGGAAATGTATGTAACCCAGCTACTTAGCTCTTAAGCTATTCATGGTATTGTTCATTCATTGACAGCTTAGACTAAAGTAACTGATGAAAATGAGAGACTAGGTACAGGCTGGTACAAGGCTATGCATTTACATAGTACGTACATTATGTTATTGAGTTATAGTATCAATATTCACAGACCTTGATTTAAAAAAAAAAATGCTCTCAAAACTGTTATTGAGTTGTGGAAGATTAACTTAAAAATATTTCAAGTACCATGAAACAGAATAATGAAGCAATATGAATATATACAGAGGAAACTGTTTATTCAGTGTTGCTCTTATGCTCTCTCATTCAATCTAGAAAATTTATACTTACATTTTGTTGGTGGTATTTACATACCAGTCAGACTTGTATAATCGGGATTCAATGTAATTGATTTACATTTCAATGAGATGTCTGTTGGAACTCTATGATTTAGAGCTGATTCTTTGCTGAAAGCCACTCTCCCATGTTAGATTCCTATCTGGTACAAGATGTGCGACACTTGACAAGTGACAGCCTTCACTGCATAAATATATGCTGCAACAAATGTAACAAGCACGTTCAGCTAAAGCAAAAAATCCCTTATAATGCTATTGAAATAGAAAGAAATAGAAATATTTTTAGTACTCCACTTATACCCCGTTCAGATTGCCTTAAAAAGGCGTCGTTTTCAGCGAAAACAACACCTTGAGTGGAAATGGCGCCGTTTCAAGGCAATCTGAACGATGCCTTTTTAAAACGGCGCCTACCGATCGGCGGCTTCCAGAGCCGCCGAAAAAGAAGGATTTTCGGCGGCTTGTAGAGCAATCTAAACACGCTGAAGCCGGCATGCCGGCTTCAGCGTGTATGAAGGGAGCCGATTGGACTAAAAAGACATGTGATCATTACGATCACAGTCTTTTTAGCTCCCCTCCCCTTCTGCAGCACGCCGGCTTCACTGTGAAGCCGGCGATTCCTGTGCTGCTTTTAGCTGGAAGCTGCCGATTTCGGCAGCTTCCAGCGACGGCTTTGCCTGCGGCTTTTTTGGCCGCAGGCAATCTGAACGCAGCATTAATCTGTGAATATGAAGACATAATTGTTTATGTATAATATAGCCAATGTCATAATGGAATGTGTCTGGTGTACGCTTTTAGCAAGTGTAATGTACCCCTTTTAGACAATGTGGCGGGAATCTGATGGCTTGTACACTAGGTGGTAGGAGGGAACTGTGTATTATAAGTAAGTAGCTGGTTTAAGCCCTTATATAGAATACATATGGATGATATAATGCCCTTAGACTCTTCCATCTGTAGTGCTTTATATCACTACATGCACCATTGAAAAGTGTGCATGGTATGGATTCATTGCAGTACGGCTATGCAGAGCAGCAGTGAATTGAACACACTTTCTGTCTTATGCCTCAGTGATGTCAAATGCTGGCATTCTGGCAGATTAAAGGTATGTTATGGGGTAGAAGCACTATTGTCACAGGTCAGTCCTTGCTCTGCACAGATTGGGCACAAGGGACTGGATCCCTATTCCCGTGCACCCGTACAGCAGAAGGGAATGTCTCTGTAACTCCCCACTCTCTGGGCTAGACTTAAGTCATTTATGTGGACCAGTGGTTTGTGTGACGACCGACCACAAGCACATGGGCAAACCCTGCCTCATTTGATTATGTCAGTGCAATGTAAGTGGGCGGGTGTGACAGGTCTGGCCCAGGAGATGGATCCCCTGGCGTATAGATCGTACACCACGGGATCCGCAAATGAACACCTAGCGCACGCACTTGTGGAAGCAGGGGACCGCATGGGATCCTGGATCCGGTCCAATGACTCTTATAATGATACTTTCCGTACAAAGCTTTTAGAGATGACTTTGTAATGTACATAATCTGGTTATATCTGAAATGAACAGTGGGGTTTAGTCATTTGCTGAAACCCTATTTATTAGTTACATTCTGAACATCTTACCAATTCATTACATATGTTTCTTTTAATCATTGTTGGGTTTGTCTAATGGAAAAGGTTTTTTTTTCCAAGGAATTGAAGAAAAATATTGCACTCAACTAAGATTGGGAAGTAATTGAAAGTAAGTTCAGTGACTTAAGAAACTGCATTTTTTTAATGCAGGCAAATAGTCTAAATGTACTTTTAGTTTATAGGTTTTCGTTAAAGTACCAAAAGCACTATAATGAGATGCGGGCCATTAAGCCACTTCAGTTAGGCAGATGGTTACTTTACAAAGAATCCACTGATGGGGAATTTATGCAAAAATGACTGTGCTGGGGAATCAATGAACAGATCATTTTACAGCAGCTATCTTCCGCATCTAGTATATGCATGCTCTCCTCCAGCTCCATGATACAATCACAGCACCTTCTAAATGAATTCAGACTTGTGTAAGGCAATGTGCACCACTGCTCACTATTGCTAATGATGTATTATTCCATCACAAGTCATGAACAGGCTTAGTTTTCATTTGTACCTCTGCATATGGCTGCGGATCCAAGATAATATTAGAAATCACTTTAGCTGAAGATTCACGGCATTGATTCTGTGAATATTTTGAGCAATTCATGAAGGTGTGAAACCGTTATCTCAGATCTATTACAGTTGGAACAACAGCTATACGGATTTATTTTGTAAACCATACCACGAATGTGTGACTATTATCTAGACATCCACAAATACATGGCAAAGGCTGTATCCAGTACTGTTAGGTGTGTGCATCTCCCGATTCATGAGCAGAGCTTAATGAAAGAAAGTATTCGCTATGAATATCAGTCATGACTGATTGTAATAATCGCTGACATTTGGAATTGCTCAGTCAAGGCAGCTGCACACAGAGGACAGATCCAAAATTAGAGAGGGAAGTTACACTTGGGCAAAGTCATGTTAAATTTCAGGGAAAGTAAAATTACTCTTCGCATGCTTTGCTTATTGTAAACCAATACTGACCAATGTTACTTTTCACTGTTATTTAAATCAGTGGTCGAAGTGGAAATTTAGAAGTGGGGGTATGGACATTCAGAAGTGGCGGTATGGAAACATAGAAAATAATGGAAGTCAATGGAGATTTGAAATTTTTCCATTACAAGAGTGGGAGAAGTGCCGGTATGTCATACCTCCATATACCCCCCCACTTCCAGCCCTGATTTAAACTTAAAAACACATCACTAGCCCAGGTCTAGATTCCCTCTCGTATTCTCAAATATGGGTCTGGTTCAAAGAACCTAATGATGGGCTTACATGTGTTTTCATCTTATAGCTCGAGGCCAGATTTTGAAATACAAATGGGCAGGATTTTCAGCCATACACAATCTAAGTGTACTATGCAATCAATGGACTGCACAAATCTTTGCATTTTTGGAAAATACTTTGCATTTGCTATAATATATATATATATATATATATATATATATATATATATATATATTATTTTTATTTTTTTTAACTCTGATTTGGTCCATTGATGAATTCCTGACTGATCTCTTGTATACTGCATACCTCCCAATTGGGGACAGTGCCGATTTCAGATGACTGTCCTGCCCTGCACTTTGTCTCAATAAGGGGATTAAACAGTTTTTTCATTGTTTTTCTTTTCTTTTTTTGCAGTTAACAGCAATAAGGTGTGGGCCTTGGTGGGCAGTCCATGGATGAAACTGCGTTGTATGTGAACATGTGATCATGCATGTATCTTGCTTTATGGTGTGTGTGTAAGTATCAGTGTGAATGAGTTGCATATATGTTATGTTTTGTATGTGTGTCATGAATGCAGTGTTCCTTTTCTTTTTTAACAGTAACACCAATTCCAAAATTTTGACAATACAGATACTGCTGATAGTTTGGAAAAGCCAAATGCATTTCCAATACATTGAACTAAAATATTGTGCGTATGATTTTGGTAACTGGGTCAGGATAATGATACATTCAATGATTTGGTCAGTGCTAATTAACCCTTCACAGTGAATATTCTAACATACACTTGAACTTGTACAATCATTACAAAAATTGAATATGTATCAATAAATCCTCATTACACGTATCTCTTTGTTGTGTATTAGGACCTTAAAGCTATCAATCAACTATTTCCATGCACAAATTTCTGACAGATGCGATTTGTATAGTCCTCTAGTGTAGCTCAATAACATATTCCAGATCATGAAAGATTTAATAGAAGGCTAGAGTTGGTTCAACAAGTCTGAATATTTAATTGTGTGGGTCTGTACTTTAAAGAAGCATGTGATCTTCTCTAATGACTAGAGAGGAACAGTGAATGCTGTATAGACAGCTCTTGATTTGTTTGCGATCTCCCAACGGATGCGTGACAAATCAGCTGCAGCTTGTTCCTCCACTGGCAGCCAACAAGCAGGGAAAAAAAGGCCTTATGAGGTTTTTCTGTGGCTGCCCAGGAGAAAACAGAGAGAGTACAGATCAGACCCAGGTGCACAGCAGCAAGCCAAGCAGAAGAGAACAGTTTGTTAATGGGGGTTTGAATAATTCACATCACATACACTGATGGTAGGCTTTAAATACAGCCAGGGGATCAGCATATTTATTCCTTAAATAGTAAGGCATGATTTGCTTGGAAAATTCATTAACTTTTGCATTGACTCAGGTTACAATAAAATGTGACACTTTATTCCAGGGAAAACGGCAATGATGTCCTATGTGAAATGATTAGAGAATCATATCCATTACAAATCTATAACACTAAAGGGAGCTGCCATCTGTCCTGGAAAATTCTGTTCAATACCAATAAGTAAGATGGGCAGACGTGTCTGATGCTATCATGCTATTGCAATATTTTCCATGTGATAGTAATGTTACTTGCTAATGATATGTGTGGATGTTTTCTTCATGTGAGCAAGGAGGACCACTAACTTTTTAAAAACAATTTATTTACGTTTTTATTATATTCGGCCCCCGGGGTCGGAAAATGAAGGGACCCCATGTGCCTCTGCAGGAAACCCTTGGCTATCTAGACATAGTAAGATTCGACCCCAGGAACCGGAGCAGTGTTGGTCCAAAGCCTCCAACCCACCCACTCCTACACATCCTGTAGCCGGCCCCTATTAAAGTCAATGGGAGGATTGTGCGCTAGCTTTCAGGGGCTGCCGCTCCGTCCCCTGCTGTCCCATATGCAAATGACACCCATGTGCATGTGCAGGGAACCCGTGGCTATCCAGACATGGAGAAGATGAGGAAGTACCCTGTATACTCATAATTTATCATAATATGTAGAGAATTAGAGTANAGTTTTTATATGTGAAGAAATAAAATGCATGTGAATTGGTAATGTCAGCATATATGAACAGGTGAAGGGTCCCTCTGAACATGTCTAATTATAAAAACAAAATGGGAACACGTGGGAAATTACAACATATTGCTACATGCTCTGGGGAATTCTATTGTTGAACAGACCTGGGAGGTAACACAATTCAAATTACACCTTCATCCTGCTCTTTCCCTAAGAAGCAAAGGTACAAGTCCCTGCTGAACAGCCTTTGCTGAACCTTCTTTATTTACAACTGAGGGCAAAACAGTGCTCCCTTCCAAGATGGCATTTGGGAAGTAAACAGTGAAATGTGTTTACTGTAGCAGAAACCTGTTGGTGCATGAGTGTGTATATGTATTTATATAGGATGGTAAGGATGAGGTGAACAAATATATTACAGGATGGACAGTTAGGAGGAGATAAACAAAAATAGATGTAGGATGCACTTAGGAAAATAAATCTTCATGTATATTAAATGCAATGCATGAAGTAGTAACACTGCTGCTGTGTTGCTGGGTAATGCACTTGTTTTATTTATATAAAAGGCATTTCCTTTTGGTAATAGCATTTTTATTATGGAGCTCATTGCAGTCTGCATATTTTAGTCATTTTTGGTGAACGTGTTGATGTGATTATATTGCACAATAAATGCTACCATTATAGAGACAATCTCCATGTAGTGTGATTATGATGTCATTGTGTGTTCATTGATTACAAGTTTTATATAACATGTCATATATCAGAGAATCGAGATAAGTAATAATGATGCTAAGTGAAATAAAACACTAACTGTGCTTATGACTTCTTGTCACTTGTCAAACAGTGGAAGGGCCTGGGAAATGTTGTAAAGGGGAACAGGAGAAGGTGCCACAACTTCCACACACACCACCTCCCTTAAGCCTGGTCTGTTCACATTAAAATAAAGTGCTTTGTCATTTGCTCATTGCCTTTGTGGTCTCGATGCATGTAAAATGACTTATGCAGAGTAGCTATTTAATCTTTATTTTTNAATTTTTTTTACTTTTTCATGGCCAGTTATGTCCCTTGCTCAGATGAACAAGGAACACCACTGATTTCCCAGCATATGCCAGCGGCTTGCCGCAAGTACCCCAGTTTTCCTCTCTCTTGCTCCCTCTAATAACAGCTATTAGAGGAAGTAGAAGGGAAGTGAAGGGGGAATCGATGGCCTAACATCATTATACCGCTCAGTAATATAAGCGATATAAGCGAAGTGCATTGTAAAGCCCATAGAGTTAAGTTGAAGAGAGATACAAAAAAGAGTAGGGTAGAAGAAAAAGAGGGGGGAAAAGCAACCAGCACAGAAAATACTAAGCACCTAATCTATCCCCTGCCTGTCTGGTGCCTGTCTGAGATGCCTGCCTGTTGTTCTGACCTGGTGATCAGAAATTGCCTCCTGGATCCAGTTTGCTTTTGCTATACTTCTGCATTATTTATTAAAGCATTGATTCATATTACATTTCCATACCACCTATAATTCCATAACTGCACTTAAATCTTCGTACCAATTTTCCATTTTCCAACAATTATCTAGCAATTGTTTCTAGATAGATAAATTGAGTGAATACAGCAGGTATATTAAATCTACACATGCTTGAACAATTGAGATTCATTGTCATTTTGATTTAATTTGGCCACGCTGCTTAGTGTTCTTTCTTTAATAAATTTGAACTGAATCAGTTGTGATAACTTCCATGATCCAGAGATCCAGAGAATGCATGAGTATAGTAGCGATATGCAATGAAAAAAAATTGCTTACGAAATAAAACTAGAGATCACTATTTAATATGAAGAAATTGGTAATTTTCCCATAGAAAATGACCGGTTCCTAAGGCATACATCATCCCTTTAGGCTGTGTTAGTGTATGGTGATGCACCCCTTTTCATATTTAAATATTGTGGACCCCCCTGTTTCACTAACAAAGAACAAATGGATGGGCTGCGGTGGGTACATCTTTCGGCGTGAGCAGAGCATTCACGGTGCTAATTTAAAACTCTGGACCAGCCATTATTAATTTAGACACTTGTTTAAAACTATTTAAAATGATGTTGGTCAGTGAAAAACCTTGACCTTGAAGTGGGTGTAATAATTATCACTTATAAAGTTCATTAACTTTTATACAGTAATTGTTTTTCCCCTTACTTGCAGGTACCAAGTTACATCTGTACTTTAGTTCAGACATTGCATTTGGTTTGGGTGCATATGTAGTAGGTTTGTAACGTAACAGTGCATTGCACCCAGAGTGTATTAATTGTGTGTTTTTACTTTTTACTATTTTTTTAATAGAAAATTTAGAAAAAACTCTGACTTTGTGTTAATGATTATGAAATTTTATTTTTGTTAAATATTTTTCTCTTTAGTGTATTTTTTTTCTGTCCTACAGTCATTTTTCATATGTCTCCTGCATAACCTGCTCACATGGCCAGTGTCTGGTAACATATGCCTTCCCTATAGGAAAACCTGAAGTTTACTACTACATGAACAGTTAAATTATATCAATAATAAATATCATTTCTCTAAAACATATTCCAACATATACAAATTAATTTTAAGATTATGTTAATATTGTTGTTGTTCCTATTCAGCATATAGAATATAACATATTAAATAAACAATGTCCAATTTGTATGGTTTGTACAGCAGAAGGCCTTCGTTATTTAACATTATGTTGCTTCCCATTCACTTTTACAACCCAAACCTTTCATGGCTTATTGCCAGCATTTACGCTTTCACAAATGTGATGCCAACTCCACTATTGAGAGCTGTTGAGAACAAGTATCAAATCCTAAACTGCTTCTCCTAAGCAAGGTATTCTTAATTCCAGCAGAACAGATGCTTGTGCCTTTTAGGCAATTGTAATACTGGAATTGTTTTAAAGTCAGATTATACCACATGAAAAGATGAATTCTCTGAAGTAATCCTGCCGCCAGCATTTCAAGTATATTTGGGATTCGTTGTAAAATGATTTAAAAATTGTATTCAGATTACATTCTCTTTGCGCATATTTACAGTAAACCCTCAATTGCATAGAGCACACACTGGTTTTTTTTTAATTAATCCAGGGTGACACCACTTTTAACAAGGTCTACACATATATATAATGGTTAATTTTAAGGTTTGTGTTTTGGGAAATAACATAGAGTCCTGTTACTAGTGGACTAGTGATCAGTGCCATGGATTGTGGAGCGTGTCTGTGCTGCGAACAAGAACGCCTTAAAAAATAGTGGACCCCCCCCCCACTGCTGTGTTGGGCCAGACCCCAGTTTTTTGTGCAGGAAAACTTTGCATACACGTTTCTCCCAATACAGAGAGCATGGATAATAATTAAAATATAATTGGGCACATTTTGTATCAATAACACTGATTTAAAAAGGCCTCTACAAAAATAATTAGATTTTTAGTTTATTATATATATATATATATTATTATATTTATATCCTGAAAATTCACTACACTGGATACAACAGTAGGAAACAACTAGGCCTAAATTTACTCGGCAGGAAAATTGCAAAGTGGGGATGTTACCAACAGCAGCCAATGAGAATCGAGCTCCCTATTTCATTTTCCATACTGGAGAATGTGAGCTTGAATCTGATTGGTTGTTATGGCAACATCCCCACTTTTCAGTCTCCCTGATTAGTAAATTTAGGTCTTTATGTGCATTCTCTTCACCCAACCTTTGCTTGATCAACATATTCCAAGAAGTAAACCGTCTCATATCACCATTACACCATTGTCATCAAAGTCAACCAACATGTATAGGATGTATCCCGCATACGTGAAGACCACCACAACAGATATAGCTTTAGTATATTAAGCAAAGGCACTACTAAAACATCACGAGTAAGAAAATATTCATATTAATACTTTATGGCAGTCACCTAGTGTGAATACATTCTGCTGGCAAGACATTTTACCCCGTTGGTAATTATGTAAGCCCTTTCATCATACTAGACAAGTTCAATTACTTTATCAAACAGCTTCAAGCAATGGCTCTTTTCTGTTCAAAATCAGTCCAGCTTTCATTCAGTTTACACTTTTATTATACAAGTAAATAGACCCCACTGTGAACATATTTCTTGTTTTTACAGCTCTGAAACATTTCTGAGGAAATAAACAATTAGAATGTAAAACATAAAAGGACCTTTGCAGGAAATGTATTATTTTAAATGTTTCATTTTAAAGGTTTCATGGTAGATTGCTATGGGAGCGTGCAAATTATTTCCTATTAAGTTACGCCTGCTTGACATTCTATGCATTTTTGAACAATAATGTACTTTGTGAAATATCGAATACAAAACATTTTACCTTGCCATGTGAGTGAGTTACAATTTATACGTCGTTAATTTTACATAAATCTCTACAGACTTATGATCGCTCTCCTATGTACAATGGTGTCAAGTCATGAAACCATTCCACCTAAAGGATTTTTACTTTTGTCTACTCAAAAACAATAGTGGACATAGAGTATAGTGACAGCATATGGTAAAGAAAACCTTGCAGTACTTCAGTATGTGAATACATTTTATGTTTGACATACTGGACTGAACTCCTATGATAGCAGTAGAGGAGAGTTAACCCCCTCACCCGCCCCTTAGAAAGCAGAGTTTAGAACCTNACTTTCCCGTTCGGATCTGCTTACCGGATCACTTACCGGATCACTTACCTGCCTCCCTGTCTTGCTGATCTGCGTGACTAACCCTATGTACAGTTCCAAAGTGCGTGTACACAGATGTTGCAGGTTATGGAAATTTTGAGCACTAATTGTGTAAGTGATCTATCTTAAAGCTATAATATAAACTTAAAGGTTGTGGGAAAGAATGTTTTTTTTTTTCAATACCTAACAATTTAATTGTAACAGTAGTGCTTCTGTTTTGTTGCAGTTCTCTTAATTACCGGTTCGGATCACCGTGGAAATGCCTATAATATTAACAATAAAACAACAGACACCATAGGAACAGCCATATCAGTAGTTAATAGTTATTAAGGGGTATATTTACTAAGCAGTGAGATTGCAGTGAGATTGTAAAGTGTAGAAGTTGCCCATTTAAGCTCTCAGTTTCGTTTTACACTCTGAAGAATGTGAGCTCGAATCTGATTGGTTGCCATGGGCAACTTCCCCACTTTCCAATCTCGCTACTTAGTAAATATACCCCTAAATGTGAGAAAAGTGCTATGTTGGTAGAGGTGTCATGTATTTGGCATGGCACTCATCATAATGACAGCATATTACTACTCTGTCTTCTTCTCTTGTGTCCTGTTCCTATGTCCACTCTTCCTCCCCTCTGCATTCTTCCACACTGTTCTGTCCGCTTCCTCCGCTGGTGTGAAACCTATTGGTTAAAGGGAAAGTCGATTGTAAAAAGTCGAGTGTTAAAAAACCTCTTTTTTGATACAACATATAGAGTTAGCTAGGCTAATTGATACTTGAATAAGGCTGTACCTTTATGGTTAGGTAGCTGGGCACCCACCAGAATTCCAAATTGGATGTTTTTACTTTTTTGGGCCGTGTAAAATTTGATTCTTTAATAATTTGTACAAATATACTATAAACGAAGATATTGCACTAAATCTAATTTTCACCTTTACTGTAAATTGTACCAGTCTCAATTAACATTGAAAGCAAATTTTTATGCCACATTTCACATACCATTATGATGTACCTATTTTACATGCACTGACACAAGTGATTATGACATAAATCCATTAAGGATGAAAATCTATATGCACACACTGTACAACAGAGCAAGGGCTTGCAAGCTTATGAAGGATCTACATTACAGAATACAGCAGGGAGCATCTGTGGTTTATCACATGACTGACTGGAAAGAACAACAGCACTTAGCTAGATAATAAGATTACATAGACAGTAATTGCAAACAATATACTACTAAGGTATGGGAATTCTTACATGTGTGGATTTTACATGGCACATTTTCATTTTGAATTAACACTAACAATATACTAAAACAAACATTGCAACCTTTGCAATCTCTAGACGGCCACTTCTAGCAGGGCAACAATGTAAAAAATAAAAAGAAATTTTGTAGAAAAAAACAGCAAAAACTGAGAGAGTAGACGCTAATATTTTATTAAGAGAAGTCCCCCCTCCCCACAGCCCTCCTAGTCGGGTTTGTAAGCGGCATGATATTACGTCAACATGTCACTGGAGCTGGACCTGGGGGGTCTAAGTCTCGCCTAGGGTGCCCAGAGACATAGCATCGGCCCTAAATATATTGTATCAAAATTGTGTACCATATTGTCAAGGTTGTCAACTTTTTGCTGCTCCCTTTATTTATAGGATTACGAAGCATAGGATTACTAAGCATGGGTTATACAGGGGAAGATAAACCAGTTCTCTCCATCTGTACTCAGGCCCCAGTACTATAAAGCACCTGCTGTATGGACTAGACCAGGTGTATGCAAGGTGCGGCTCTCCAGGTGTTGTGAAATTACACATCCCAGCATGCTTTGACTGCATAGACATAATTGATACCAGACAAAGCATGCTGGGACATGTAGTTTGACAACATGGCACGATTTATTAACAGTGTAATAACATTTGCTGTATAAAACTTTAGACATCATAAATGGATTTGCATACATATATTTCAAACAGCAATGTTAAATATGTGGCTAAAAATATTTTTTAGTTAGAAATCTGTTAACCTTTTGTGACTAAAGAACTGCTTAAACAGCAGTACACTACAGAGGAAATGCTGATAAACAGAATAATTAGTATTTCCCATGACTGCATAATAATAGTTTTCAGCAATTTTACCTACCATATTAGTAACTGGTATATTCATAATTAGTTGCTCAGCAAGCATAACTGCACTGTTTTGGCTGACTAAGAATTACACAACAATTAGAAATGCAATCACTTATTTGTGTATCGCTATTTGATTTATACAGTAACATGAACTTTTAAGGTTTATACGCATAATACATAACATTGTGTGGCTGCATTAGTACATTGAATTGAAGACAAGCTCAGCTATTTTTTGTCCGATGTGATGTATCTTTTCCCAGCCAAGTTCAGCGAGAACACTTCTGTAGTATAATGAGCAGGATATGAAAATTAGGGATTATGTCAGGGTTTGAATTTGGGGTATATACGGGGGTATAGCATACCAGCACTTTTCCCAATTATGTAACTGAAAAACTACAAATATCCAATGACTTAAATTATATTCTGTGTTTCCATACCGTCATTTCCAGTTCGACCACTGGATCATGCTACATTGAATTAACATTTTAGCACTACTGCAACCACAGAATCAGCAGCAATTAGTAGTCACCAGAGCATCTGACATTTTAAGTTAGAGAGGCAAGGATTCATTATATTTAGCCCCTCTTCCTCCGAGCATAAAAAAAACTTTGGTTTTTACTTTGGGTGAGGCCCAATCACTATCACCCAATCAAAATAACTCAAGTAAATAAATAACAAACAAAAAACAGTCACTCCTTAAAAAGTCATTTGGCTATCTAGGTAAGTACCGCTTTAAGGGTGAGATAGGGGGAGATGCACGGACCAGACTGCACACTGCAAGCAGGGGCGGCGCTAGGTCTGTGGGCACTTCAGAACAGCCGCGGAGGGCGGCAGAGTGGCCTCGTCCGCCCTCCCGGTAATTAAATATCACTTTTTTTTTCAATTTTTTTTTTTTCCCCCTCGCTGCCGCCCCTCCCCCGGCCGGCCGCCCTAGGCGATAGCCTTACTTCGCCTAATGGGCGCGCCGGCCCTGACTGCAAGTCTTTATGACTGAAATGCCAGTATTTCAGTCATTAACTTACAGGACTCCTCTAGTTAAATCCTTTATGGAGCCCCCTTCACATTTCTAGAAGGGGGTAATCCGCACCTTCGCCCCCTCCCCATCCTCCCACACTTGCATAGATCACTTAAAGTACGTAAGTCTGGGTATGATACATGGACTATATGATCTGTACGAATGGACTGAATCAGGATCTGGACAGGACAAGATAAAGAATCGTCTTTTCTTACTTCATCGCTGCTCGATGGTGCTACATGAACAGATTTCTTTCAGCAACTTATTTTGAAAACAGCTGAAGCAAGTAATGACTTTATAGACATTAAGTTATGTCTCTCACACCTGTCACACAAATCATAAGAACAGCTTCACACAAACTACCAAGGTATTCTGTAGAGCTTTTAAGGCAGCATCCTTTCTGTGAGCACGGAAAACCAATCTGTAATATTGCAGAGCTTTTTCTTCTTCTCCATTCTGTTTTCCTGACAATTGCAAATAGTTAATGAATCACTGTCTGAATGTAATTTCCTTCTTTACTTAGAAAAAGTTGTTGCAAAGGATGATCCCCTATACAATGCAATCAAGTATCCGCACCTAAAATAGCATAAAGTGGTCAGCACATCCACAACCCATCAACAGGAACAATTTGCACAAACTACTGGTTATATATTTATCCATGTGATCTTGTGAAGTTATAATTCCAGTAATTCATAGAGTCATTTTACAAAACCATCAGTTCCAGGAAAAGATAAAATCTATAAAAGAACAGCTATTTTACTGATTGATGGATAGTCGCTGACATTCACAATGTTTACAACAAAATTATTTTCATATTATATTCAAATTCCATAGTCCATTGCTTCCTTGTCCATATTACAGATACCCAGCAAGTTATGAACAATCCAAAACAAATGCCATATATATCCAGAGAATGTTAGCAAAAGCCTATTATTTTGAATCATTTTCAGTTTTTAATTTTTTTTTATTACATTTACTTTGGAAATTTGTCTGAAAATTTCTGTATGTGGATGTTCATAATCAACGCAAATTCTTCAACTTTGCCTTGTTTTGATGAACTTTTATATTGTAGGATTTTAGATATTGCACATAAAGAATAGTACTAGGTTAAAGTAATGTCATTTTATGTTTATGCGGTTATGTCACTTTACTCTCCTAAATGTATTTAGTGAATATAAAAGAGAAGTAACAACATTGAATGATTGATTGATTGATTGATTGATTAACTAATAACAAAAGGAGAAAGATATTAAAGGATATTTAAAATAAAAGGCAAAAAAAGAAGTAACATATTGGTAGTACAATGCCAGCCTAATAAAAAATATGTACAAGCAATTCTAAGGCCTATATTTACTAAGCAGGGAGATTGCAGGGAGATTGAAAGGTGGTGATGTTGCCCATAGCAACCAATCAGATTCAAGCTCTCAGTTTTATTTTACACAGTGGAGAATGTGAACTTGAATCTGATTGCTTGCTATGGGCAACATCTTCTCACTGCAATCTCGTAAATATACCCCTAATTATTTTTTCTGTGTACTACAGTATCCTTTACCTTCTACCACAAGAGTATACACCACAAGGGCATGAACATATTTTACAAACCAAAAAAACTACAACAAATAAATAAATTAATTAATCAGGCAAGCCGACCCAATCATCTTCTTGTACACAGATTCAAGCACAGAATCCAGGATTGATCATAGTGCTATCCATGCATAAATGCCTTGTACACGTATGTGTAAAGCATTCGCACTGAGTACTTTCACATTCTGATTGTGATAAAAAAGTTGGGGTCCTTACGTCTGGATCCAGTCAAAAATAGAGGTGTACATGTTTCTAATTTCTAAACATCAGTATACAATATACAACAGAGATGAATATCATGAATACAGCTTCTAGTGGTTTGCACACATTATAGATTTATAGAAGCACTAAGCAAAAACAAAATGGCTAGCTAAGTATGTTAAAATATTTTAGATTAGTATTGATCTATTTTTGCATTATTTACAGATTCCATCCAGTCTGTATGCATGCCTATAATGGAGCTTAGCTGCATTACGATTTAAGATAAACATTGCATTAAAGATCCCCAGAGAGGACAGCTTCTTTTGACAAGAAACAATGACAAGGCTGCGTACACTGCACAATGAAATATTGTGTCTACAATTTGAACTTCTTCTAAGAGTTTGCTAATAAGAAGCAATACACAATGAAATAAAAGAAGTTTGCTAGATCTATTCTTATCTCACATTGTTAATACTTTTATAAACACTTGTTTATTAGGGGTTGGTTATTGTGCTCTATCATGTCTATTTATAAAACAAAGAGAAAGGGGTATATTTACTAAGCGATGAGATTGCAGTGAGATTGGAAAGTGGGGATATTGCCCATAGCAACCAATCAGATTCAAGCTCTCAGTTTCATTTTACATACTGGAGAATGTGAACTCAAATCTGATTGGTTGCTATGGGCAACATCCCCACTTTTCAGTCTCCCTGCAATCTCACCGCATAGTAAATATACCCCAAAAGAGAGAGAAATAGGGACACGGAGAGAAAAAGACAGAAAACATAAAGCAAACATCATAATCAATGCTTTCACAATAGTTTAATTAATTCAAAACTTCTTAACACTTGATTTTTGTACCATCGGACTGGATCCAGGCTTATGTACTATTGAACTTACAAGCGTAAAGTTACGAGTAGGGAAATCCATGTTTACACTCGTAAGTTCAATAGTATGTAAGTCTGGATTCAGTCCATTGTTCCAGACGGCTGTGGCCATTGTTTCCCATGAGGATAACATGTAGGAGAGATTCAAAAAGAGGAGAAACCAAACTGGTGGTCCTTGTCTTCCTGTGTGAGATTTGCCTGTACTGCGTGATCCACGGCATGCCTCTAGTGGCAGCTCTGTGCATGTGCAGGAACTATGACAAGTTGATGGAAAGTTGAGCCATCAACTAACTGCAACACAGGTAAGTATTAATAAATCTGGAACCCACACAGCCATTATTCATCACAGCATTCCTATCCCCTATGTAAGATTTTATTTTAGATTTAGATTTTCATCATTAGAGCTTTATATACACAAAAGTAAGTACATGTAATCTCAACTACGCTACATTACACAGTACCATGCATTCTTTACTGTTCCTCCATATACTTCTTCTTAAAAACCTGAAAATATCTGACATGATGTTATACAAGCTTTAGATATAAAACTAACCAAAGTTGCTTGAATACTGGACTCAACCTCATTAATAAATCCTAGTGTGTCTCTAAGATACATAAAAGGCTGAGCAGAACACAAGAGAGCTTGACCTTGTGTTTTTATCTCTTGTGGAGCCGTTTCCACTTTGTTGTAGTTTCAGATTCTCTGCTGCTAAATTAAGGATCTCTTCTAACTTACTATCAATTCACTCAGCATGCACTGACAAAGTTGAGGAGAACAGAAGCAATATTATGTCAGCTTAAACTACTCTGGGAAGCTCGGATGTTCTTGATATTGTGTGTATTTTTTACTGAATGAATAATTCAGTGTGTATGTCCTAAAGCAGTGCCAGTGTCTCCATCAATCAATCATTTCCGTTCAATGGTACACAGCACTAAATAAATGGCACCGTCTTGACATTGCAGGTTTAGGATATTAATTTGTTTGATTTGATCATCTTTAGCTTTATTTATTTATTTATTCATTGTGTTATAATGAGCAAATTTGAATTTACAAAATTAATAATGTAAATAGCATTTTTATTGTTTTACCCCATCACAAAAGATTGGTTAGTCTTCCACTTAAAACTTTTACAAATGTTAATTCATTAGTTTTATAGTTGCTGAGAGTAACAGAGTAATCGCTGATACCTCATTTGTTACTACTGTAGTTCTTTAATTAAATAGGGGAAATTATTAAAGTGAAAACACTATATATTCTATAAACATTGGTTAATGCTGGGCATTCAGTAGTAGGATATAGTTCTAGCGGATATTGGTGCCAATAAACGGGGCGATTTTCCCTTGGACGATATTGTTCTAGTGGTGCCCTCAAAATCTAAGAAAAAATGTAACATTTTAAAAATTACAACAAAAAAACATACTTGTCTGGGCACCAGAGAGGTGCTAAGAGTGAAAAGCACCCTGTCCATTCAGCTGGATACAATTGTAGATTTGGGCTAAATTGTTNAAGTTTAAGTTCAATATTTTACAATGTATATTATTTTGTGCAAAATAATAAAAAAAAAATGGGTGGAGGGAAATAAAAATTAATTCTTGAAGGCAAGAGTGAGAGCTGCTGTCAGTTCATTTGACTTAATGGAGATAATTTCCACAGAGAGTCACTGAATGCTATTACTGTATGGTTGTCCTAAGAGATGTTGAAAGCCAGATGTAAATGTCAACTGAAACTTTGCTTTAACTTGTGGAATACAATTTACCCCTGTGTGTGCCTCTGATTCAAAGCGACCCTAATCTACAATCTTTACTGCTAAAGCAGTAAACAAGCTGGATTAATCATTGGTGCATTTCTACTGACTGTATGGTTGCACTTAATGTATGTTGTGATTGTTTTGTATAGATAGGGCTCGATTTACTAAACTGTGAATTGACTTCAATTGCATTGTTTTCCAGACTTTTGGTTTACATGTAATGTTTATATTGCACACTTGTGGTGTTGAAAGCNCAGTGGCAGCTTTCCAAACTGGCCTGATTTTAAGTAAGGACAGTGCGGAACATACAGTCGATAGTAATCTGCATACTCCCCTTTGGTGATCTAATGATGTAGGACTATTATTCATTTGCTTATTAACATGTTTTTATATAACGCCAACAGATTACATTGCGCTTTACATTTTTAACAATCAATAAGACATGACTGGGTGGTAACAGACAGAATAGGTGGGGAAGAGGGCCCTGCTTGCAAGCTTACATTCTATAGTAGTGGGTAGTGTGGATGTGGCCCTATTTTTCTATAATGTTATTATTGTTGAAATAGATTCCTTAAATCTTATTAATATTTTTTAATGTTTTTTTTTGGTATTCCCTACACTCACTACTAATCTGCTGTGGTAAACCCTTAAGTCACAAGCAACAAGCATGGGGCATAAATCCACATGTTTATTCAGATTTTAGCCTTGTGATTCTTTACTACTTTTCCTCTCTTCTAAAGCACCAGGACTGGGCAATTCCTTCTTAGGACTGGATCCAGACTTGCATACTATTGAACTAACAAGTGAGTGAGCAAAACCATGATGAACTACACAGAGTGAAATTTCAGTTGAGAGATGATGTTTTCTAGTCCAAGTCTAATAACAGTGTAACAGTAAGACTAACATTCATTTTACCTCCCCTGCAATTCAACATGGTTTTAATCAGGGCTCGAAGTGGGGATAGTAAGGTAAAGTTTCCCTCCTACAGTGCTGAGGGGGCGGAGCTTAGGAAAGGGGCGTGGCTTAGCGGGAGAAGTGTCGGTATACCATACCGGCATATACCGGCCCACTTCAAGCCCTGGTTTTAATAGTACAGTCTGGATCTGGCTATTTAAAATGTTTATTCTGCTTATTCATACAAATGAAGTTATTAAAATACATTTGACTATGAAACAGGGCAATCAATGATCTGACCATTATTTTTTACTATATGATTTATACTTTCTAAANAATACTATAATATACCATGGTTGCCAACTTTTGCAAATAGCACTATCAAGGCGCTGCAGAAAAAGTGTTTAACTTGGCCACCAATGGGGTGTGTCCTGTGAATAGCTCCACCCATGAGTGAGAACTATTACACAATAAAAATAGCAGCTTCAGTATTTATTGTTTGTTAAATTGTTAAATTGAGTAAATAATCATTTTCATTATTTATTGGGATGGTTGTAAACAGGATCCACTGACTTCTTTATCTTTATAGAACTAGGACACAGTCTATGAATTCTATCATCATAACACAATGTCTTCTTGAAGTGAATCAGCATCAGGGAGATTATCCAACACTTCATGGAGTCAGGGAGATCACCCACTTTTCAGGGAGTCTCCCTGATATTCAAGTTGGCAATTATGTAATATACTATATAGTACTATATGGTAATATGATACAATATGTACAGTGGTGGGATTCAAATAAATTAACAACAGGTTCTATGTCCCATGGCTCTACTTAAGCCCCAACCCTTTCCAACGGCAATCGGGCCAAAATCCATGATGTGTCCCCCTGTATTGTCCATGGTGTTCCCCCCCCCTGCATTGTCCATGGTGAACCGATACCTATATTAGAACCTGTGAGAACTAGCTGAATACCACCACTGAATGTGTGCTACCAATTATTAGTTTCATTTTTTGAAAACACATTACTCATTAATAAGTACTCAACTTGTAATACGATTTGCATCCTTTGATAACTTGAAAAACTCCTCGATTTAGAAGCATTTCATAATTATAGAAAATGAATGGGCTTTTCTAAACATTACAATAAATGTGGAAATAAAGTGGTGGCCTTTGTGCTGATTACAGGTTTGTGTCATAGCAAGTCTGGCTGGAAGTGTTGCTGTACATGAAAAATACAGTACTCGTTCTCAGTGCTTATCTGCTCTTTACAAATATTGATGTCTGTGTGCTGAATACGTAATTAGACTGGATGCATGAATGTTATTGGAAATCCAGAAATGAAGTGGAAATGCTTTTGATCAGTGNCATTCTCTTGACTGAAACGGATTATACAAGTGTAAAGCGTAGATGGCAAAGACATTACTTTTTTAACTCAATAGCGGGTACAAAGGCTTAGAACAGATCATTACATATAAATAACACTTTACTACATNCTACTAGCTCTAATGGCTTCTTTGCAGTTGCTATTCTTACTTTTCTTTTCTGCTTTCTTCGCAGGGTATGATCATCATTATTAACAATAAAAATCACTATACCCTATTCCTTAAATTGGCATGCATATAGTTTACATATTGGAGGGGGAATGTTCCAGATATGCTATATCTAGAGAAATAGCACTAACATGATGTACTGTGACATCCTCCTGTTTCTGTCCACCTCCCTTAATAAAGATGTATACACATTCACTAAGTAAATACATTTTGTTAAGNTTTTGTGACTTACATATCACCATTATGTTTTGTGTGATAAAGGTAAGCCCTATATATTCTTAAATACCAATAAACTCTAGGGAAATGGCAAAATCTACATTTTATTGGAGCATGATAGCCTGTAAGTCTCCAGATACCATGGTGATCTCCTTAAGGGTAATACTGTATGTGTCCCCCTTATTCTAAAATCCCTTCATGCAGAAATGAAGATATCTGTAAAGGGAAGCGTGTGTCGTGCAAAGCCATATTATCTGTGCAAATAGCAGATGGTAGTGCCATTGGCAGTGCTTAACCACCTGTTACTGGCTATTTCCAAATGCTTTGCTGACACTGATTGGTGCTTTCTTTATTGCTGTTTTGCGTATGTTAGGTAAATGTCTGCTGTATTATATAGGTTATGGGAGGAAGGTGTGCATTAAGTCACTTTTCTCTTTTTATACATCTGGGTGAATTTTTTTTTTTGCCCTAATGATCTCTATTATCCAGTTGCAAAGGTTGCTGCCTAATGTTCTACTGGAGGTGGCATTTATATTTACTTTACTATAAGCAGAGGAGGCCTGGGCCCGGCGGCATAGGGACTTTTCCCCCACCCATCCCCCGGGCCTTGCCCCTGAAGCTTTTTGGGGCCACACACGGCATCCAGTTAGTGAATGGCTGTTGTCTGGCTAGTTAGTGGATGGCTAGAGTGCTGACAGCCATTTCACTCCATAGAAGCTTGTAGGCAGACAGCGCATCAAATTACATAAAGTGGATCACTTGTTATTAGATTTAGATTCCTACTAATTAAAGTTAAAATAACTGATTTAAGCCATTCCTTTGTGTAGCATATTTTAGATACTAGATTATTCCTTTTGTTAAATGTTTGGGACACTGTTGTGAATGTGAGATACTCAAAGGCAAAATATTCTGCAGCTGTTTAACTACCTCAAAATGACTCCTTTACATTAATATGTGACAACAAAAATGCTATAGCCTATTTGAGAGTCTACATATGTTTTATTACCTGCACATTATTGACTGTTATAATGTGGTATTGTGTTTCTAATTGGAAAATAATCCTTTTAACCACTGTGTAAATTTCCAACCCTGTTCCAGTGTTTACATTGGGTGAACTCTCAAAAATATCTGTAATTTCAAGAGGCAGAGAGCTGGCTGATTGCATGGGAGCATCCGAGATGTAGTTTTCATTATTCCTGACATTCAAGACAATAAAATCACCACCTATGTGGCTGACAGGTATCATGAAGATTCCTTTTTTGCTCCATGGGTTTCTGAATATTTATGTGGATAAATGCATATTTAAATAATAATGGATTTTGGATGCCCTCTATATAGCCACTGTTTTTTCTGTTGTTTACACTCTCCCCCTCTCCCAGTGCACAATACTGTTGGCATGCACTTGCAAAGCTGAGAATGATATGATCTCACATTACTTGAAGATAAAAGAGGAACTATATATATATATATATATATATATATATATGTGAATTTCTTTTGTGAGCTATGATTCAGATCAGCAATTTGTTATAAATGTTCACAATTACACATGAGGACATCACTGTGCTGCATGTACCTCCCAACATATGTACAGAGGGAACTGGGACAAATAGCCGTCCCCTTGTGCATCACTAGTTCTGTTCATGCCCCACCTAGCTCTGCCGGAGCCTCTCCCAAGCCACACTAATCTCCTGCCCACATCCCACCCTCTCTTGCCGGTTCACAGCAAAAAGAAGTTTAAACTTTTTGGAGTGTGGGGTAATGTGGAGGCCACCTACCTGGGATTCAGGGGATTGGCTGTCCTGGTGGGGGGAGTGGAACAGGGGGAGGGAAGGTTCTTTCGCTTTTTGGGAGTTGCCCGCCCTTCCTCCCTTGGGCTGGTGGCGGTAAGCAGGTTAAATAAGGAGGGTGACCTGCACTTTTGTAAAATGATGCTGGTAATGCTGGTTTGATTTACTTTAGTAAAGTATGGAATTGGAAAGGACAGGAAGGAGGAATGGTTTTGGTGTACAGTGGGCCCGATACTGGGCCTCATGATTTCTGATCAAGTTCCTTGGGGATTGGGCTTAATTAAATTAAAATTCATATCATCAAGCCATGACGTGGGTCACATTGGGGAATAAGACCTGCTTTCCCTATAGTCCATTAATACTACCCCTATGTCAGATATCTCTGGAACCATTTGGGGGATTTGGCAAGTATGTTTTATTATACAGTGAAACTTTTACCTACTTGTCTTTTTCCCCTTCCATATTCTGCTATTCTCTTTTCTATTCAGCATTACTGCTTACTGTACATATGACATATTTTGTTATTTGTTTACTTGGTATAGGGATACATCAGGTCTACACTTTGTGTTATACCTATGCTCATAATGACCACCATTTTGTGTTTGGTATCCTGTATATTGATTACAACAGCAAAAACAGTATTTAATGACATGCCCTAGGTTACTTAAACACACAAATCCACTGCATTTTAAACAAATATTATAATAAGCATCCTCATTATATAACTTAAAATAAATGTNTATATTGCTCCTATCTTTATTGGGATGGTTCTTGTAGGCACAGTTAGGTGACTGCCGTTTATATTACCACTTTGCAGAGCAGCAGTTCACGCAGAAAAACACAAGCTCTTGAATTAATTTCATTCAAACTTTAATTAAACACTTACATCTGTTACATTTGTTTTTGGATTTGAATGTTTAATTCGTGACGCGTTGACTCTTTATGCAGGGTTCAGCTGTAATGTCTCTTTGTTTACAAGCTGCTTTTGCTGGATGGTTTAATTGGAGGGCAGTAATTATTATCATTATGTAGACAATCAACTACAGGCATGCCCAAGCCAGCTCCTCACACAGATGAGTCACAGCATTGAGCGATAATGCTAAATATGAAATGATAAATATGAAACATGTAACAATATTGCAACATGTTACATAATAAAAATGGATTCATACTGCATAGACATGGGGTACACATATATTGTCTGTGGCATTGTCCTACAATAAAGGAAACTGAGACTTTTCCAAACGTGTTATTTACATCCCCTAATTATACTATATTAAGTCTCCTAGTAAACTGGAAAGACTCGCAAAACAGGACAAGAATACCGTAATTTATATTTCTATGGATATCTAGTATAATAAGAACTCAGCACTCTATAATCTTGTAAAACACTTGTATGCAGGAGACTCACAGATAAAGAGTACTGTATTCGCCTGGAAACCAGGCAGATGCAATGGAAAAAGTTAATCTGAGCATATGCAGTTTATCTTCATAAGGGGATATATGTGGGCGCACAAATGCCCATCCGCCGGCATTCACATCACATATTGAAATGAGACATGGGGCTTTTATATTCATTAAATATCTGACTTTGCAGGGGATATACTTACTGCACCCGTCCTGCGCTTGCACCATGTAAATTTACCATGGCAAATTGACCTGCTTAAAAAGTGTTTTAATAAAACAAACAATGAAAATATGTGGTTCTGATGTTTTTATTTATCTTTTTTCTACACTTTATAATTCATAAAAAGCTGGCATAGTACTCACGTCATCGAAAGTGCAGATGCTACGACTATAAAAGCCATATCCTCTGCACAAGGCTCCACAGAAGCAGGGAAGAGAGACATAACGGATGTTCCTGTTCCCTGTGTGCGACTCACAGTTCCTTGTTTCTCCTGAATCGATCGGACTGTGGTGGTGGTGGACTGGTTTACCATGAAATCTCTCATGAACAGGGCCCTCCACCCTTCTGTTATCTACCTCAACCTGCCCCCATCTCCCCCCAGTCTTTCTCCACTGTTAATACATTATACTGTATCCAACCCTTATGTTATTACTCTGTACCCTGATGTTTTGTATGAATTTTACTCCCTATGTACGGCAATGTGGCACCTTATAAATTATGATAATAATAAGTAGAAGAAGAATTATTGGGCTGGATGCAGATGAAGTTCTGTAAATCCATACAGTATAGGGAAGTGAACTACCATTTCACAACCCCCTCTTGTGCGGGGTTTTAGACCGTTAACTTTCTTAATATCTAGATATCTTATTAAGCAGCCTCATTTCTTTATCAAGGTTACATTCCTCTGCCCCTTTTCCCGGATTCCTTAAATAATTAATCTTGTAACTGAAAGTCCTCCTTCTTTTCCGACTCAATATCTGACTGGATTGATTGATTGATCAGACAAATATCTACTCTCCTATCACCCAAGATGGATCTAGGTCTGATAAAAAACAGTTTTTCTTTGTAACAAAAGTATCAGTGAAGGCACACTTCATTAGCTATAGGAAACCTGACATTTGAGATGGCTCTTGTTGTTCCTTATCTGTGCAGTTTTGACAGGTTCTGCCATTATAATCTTTCGGCAGCAGCTTGTCATACAGGGCAAATCTTAACAACTGGATCTTTTCCTCTTTCTCCTTGCTAGGCTGTAACCTAAAAATAAAAGCTAAGTTACGACATCGATCTAAACCAGGCTTGTCCAACCTGCGGCCCTCCAGGTGTTGCAAAACTACAAGTCCCAGCATGCTTTGTCAGGAATAAACTGTCTAAGCAGTTAAAGCATGATGGAAATCATAGTTTTGCAACANCTGGAGGGCCGCAGGTTGGACAAGCCTGATCTAAACAGAAATTGAATATAGAAAGGAAAAATAACTAGTCTAGTCTGGGACTGTTTTCCTCCATTAAACTAGAATGACCAGTATATCCAACAGAACTCTGTAACACGACAACCCCAAAAAGTTAAGTCTATTGAAAACAGTGTAGTACGGATGACTCAGTGGGTTGCACTGATCCCTCACAGTGTTGATGTTGTAAGTTTGATTCCCTGACAAGACTGTGTGAAGTTTGTATGTTCTCTTGTGTCTGCGTAGGTTTACTCCGTGTGCTTCGGTTTCCTCCAACACCCTAAAAACATAGCAGTAGGTTTCATGACAGCTGACTAAACTGACCCTAGTTATGTGTAATTGCCCCTATGTATNAAATCCCCCAATCTCCTTCAATGCAAAATGAAATGGCAGTGCCCAGCACTAGTAGAGTAACATGTTAGTTTAACATATTTATCCAATGAATAGTATTAACCCCTTCAAGACGCAACCTATTTGGTCCCTAATGACCAAGCCCTATTTTACAAATCTGACATGTGTCACTTTATGTGGTAATAACTTTTTACTGCTTTTACTTATCCAACTGATTCTGAGATTTTTTTTCGTGACACATAGTTTGGTTGATACAGTCTGTATTGGTGAAAAATGTGCAAATTTCATGAAAAATGCGCCATTTTCAAAATGTTACTGCTTGTAACACAGATAGTCATACCACACAAAATAGTTAATAAATAATAACGTATATACTCGAGTATAAGCTGACTCGAATATTACCTAAAAGAACTAGGATAGCTTATTGACATTATACAGGACAATGACTCAAGTATAAGCTGGGGGGGCACTTTAAGCACAAAAAATGTGCTGAAAAACTAGGCTTATACTACAGTATATACAGTAATTTCAATATGTCTACTTTCTGTTGCCATCATTTTAAAAAACACAGATCACAGACTTATTCATGAATGTAAGGACCAATCACACTGACAGACGCCAGCTCCCTGCAGCCTCTGTCCTTCTGTACCCAAATGTAAACACAGATCACATCCTAATTCATTGACAGGCACAATGAACTACCATATATACTCGAGTATAAGTCGACCCAAATATAAGCAGGTCTAAAAAAAAAAACTGGGATAACTTGATTGGTATTGACTCGAGTATAAGGCCCCCCCCCCCCAGTATGTCTGTCTGTCACCCCTGTGAAAGGATCATGTCACTCATTTCATTGCTCCCACAGGACTGCATTTTCTCTGGTCTCTATGTCTATGATTTCAGAAAAGATTAGACAATTAGTAATTAGCTATAGATCCTATAGATCTCCCCCTATGTGTCTGAATTGTCCCCCTGTTTCCTGCATGTGCAGGGTTAATATAAGGCATATAATGCAATGTAAAGCTCTTGTGCCATGGTGTAATCCATACAGCACACTATCATGCCTGTGTCTGCTCTGTGGGTCAGTGTGGTGGGTGAGTGGCTCCATCTTAGCTCTGAGCAATGTGTGTAGCTCTGGTATCTGGGGACAGAGAGGAAAACACTTCACACAACAGGAGACTTAAGAAAGCTGCAAGCCAGATTCGGCTATGTGGACTGATAATTGTAACACAGACCCAGCAGCGTGCTCACATTCCTGCATCATCCAGGACAATGACTCAAGTATAAGCTGAGGGGGGGGGGGGCACTTTTACCACAAGAAAATGTGCTGGAAAACTAGGATAATTTTCAGTTTTTGACTGTACTTGGTATATTGTGTAATGATGAGTTTCTGATCATTTTCATAGTTCGTCTAATGATAGAAGACATGTGTATGCCTTAATATTGATGTAAGAAGTATGAGACCAATATAAAAGTACTATTACTCACTCTGTACTATACCCAGAGCTTTGTGTGCCTTTTTTTCTGCCATGATGAACTGCATATTTTTTCTAATGTAATTCTTGATTGATTATTTTCATTTATTTCAATATGCTCGTATGATTTTCTGCTTTTATCGGGTGTTATTTATCATTTTACTGCTGTATTATTTGCTTTGTTTATTTAATGTTCCTCTAATAAATGCAAATATAATGCAATTCAATACAATAAATGAATAAAATAAATGCACTTAATGTTTTTCAGACTTTCCAGATAAAAGTGCTCCATTATATAGTTCAACCTTCTACTAGCAAACATTATGAAAAGCCATTTTAAATAAGGATGATGGTAAATAAAAGACAGAAGATTTTCAGATGGATGGAAACCGAATTACGCGGATCTCAATCAGATGAGGGGGGCTGGATGCACTGAAGAACACAAAGGTTACTTAATGGAACAGAATAATATACTTCTTTGTTGCATGTATTGTAAGTCTGATGTTGCCATAGCTAATAGTTACACACATGCTATTATGCTGAATTAAAATTGCAGAATACTTTTTATATAAACAAATATATGGTAATTTAGCACATTGCTCTGCTCAAAGGGAGAAAACGACAAGAAGGCAAATACATTTAAATATTGCAAATGTAAGGTATGAGGCAGGAAGGTAAAACATGTTAGCTGGTAATTAGCTGGTTTACTTTTTGCTTAATTGCATCTTATAAGTGTATTTAGAATGTGACGTTACACACAGATCAATAGTAAATACCTTCTGAATGCATTCTCTACATAATTATCTGTAACTGTGGTCAATTTATGGGTCAAACTGTCGGGAATATTGGGCAATTGGCAAACATCCTCAAACTAAATATTAGGAATAAGGGTTACCATTTCAATACGGTCAATGCAGACGTTCTTCTAGAAGCCAACATGGAGACTGCAATCCATTTACCCAAGGTATTCCTTCACGTGACAATGTCAACAGATGTTTTTCATCTGAATCCAATATTCTGCTTTACCTTCACAGTTTCATTGTATAAAACTATTTATTCACATATATATATATATATATATATATATATATACATTTATATTATAATTGTAATTATCAGTCTATGCTACCTCCAATGCACACAAAGTGTTCCCTTTACACTTCATGCTTCATTTATTACATACACGGGACAATAACAAATGAAAACACTTCTATTAATCACAATGATCCTGACTTATGCAACTTTCAGATTATTTTTTACAACTTATACAGCTGTGCTTGACAGAGCTGAGCATAACGTTGGACAATAGGCTTATAGTATAATAGGTTGTCAATGAGCTCACCACTCAGAATGGCCATATGGCATTTATGCAGTATGCAGAGAGAAAAAAAAATTGCTGTAGTTTGAGGCTGTATAGGAAATGGGGATGGTAAAATGTATTCCCTTCCCAGCATTGCTATTTGAAAAGCACCAAAATTCATCTAAAAAAAATAACAACTTTGTACTTGATTGTTAATACAAAAAACATGTAAATGATTCAATAATTCCCATAAATACAGTTTTCACCATGTTCACATGTTAACTTCCTTCCTCTTAGTTAATCTTGCATGTCTCNAGCCATTGTTTACTAGAAAAATGATTAATTATAGATAGGAACTATAGATTAAGCTGGCCATACACTATAAGATAAATTGTTCCAATCTAAAGATTTTTTCAAGAGTGGGTAAAACCATGATGAATTGTAGGGGAGGTAAAATTAATGTCAGTGTTTGCATGCAGGGAGAATACTTTATTTTTGCATTTTGCACACAGATACTGACCAGTGTTACTGTTACACTGTTATTACACTTGTGCTGGAAACATCATCTCTCACCTGTAATACTGATTGCAATTAAATCAATTTACCTCCCCTGCAATTCAACATGGTTTTGCCCACTCTTGAAAAAAATCTTTAGATTGGAACAATTTATCTTATAGTGTATGGCCAGCTTTAGTGTTAAGTCTATGTTTGTTTGTGTAGTACTCTTATAATATCTATAAAAGATCTGGTTGTAAAACATTTTATTTGGTGAGCAAAAGTAACTATGTATTAAGATTTAAGGCTTATTACGTTGCATGTTTTATTTAATTGGTTCTAATCTATTGTTACATTTAATGATTCCTGTAATAAAAAGTATTCAGTACTTTCACAATTAAACTATTGTGTTACCTATCAGTAATTAGATGCATTTAATCCTATAACTAATTATAGCCTTCTGAATATTTATTTCCTGTTTAATGAGTATGGAATAATGAACAGTAATACAATAACATTACTGGATTTTTTTTAAACAATGTTTTCATTCCATTGTTGCCTAAGTAGTGCTAAACTATTTTATATTTTAATGGGTATTTATGATAGTATGTCTGAGGGGGAAGCATTCCTTGCTACGAAAATTATATTTTTAAATTACACTCAGTTGGTAGCATAATTTTGACTTTCTGTATTTTGAAAATATATCTATTTAATGAATGATAACTATGCCAAATGCCCTATTTTGACAACTTAATTATTCATCCCGACACTCATTACCTGATGGACCCCATGCATATTGTAGAAGATGAAGGTTAGGGTTAGGGATGAATTGAAGAAGGGGAAGGATCAGGGTTACATATCTCCTAATATGTCAGGTGGCGAAAGCAGGACAAATAAGCCCCGTCCCTTCATACCCAAGCCCCGCCCCTTTAACCACCAGTCGCTGCAAATATGAATTTATTATTAGTTCAAGCAACAAAAACACAATTTGTCCCCCTAATCGGGACAAACTAGATGGCGGGTGAGAAAGAGAGAGGGAAGGCGGGACTGTCCCTCCGAAATCGGGACCCTTGGGAGGTATATGGTTAGGCTGTAGGTGGGGCTGGATTGTAGAAGAGGAAGCTTAGAATTAAGCTGCGAGTTTCTCATAAAAAAAAAATTAAAAGCTAATACTGACAGTATGCTAAGGTATAGTAAGGTATGATTTGATGTGGATTGGTAGGCAGATATGCTTGGTCATATAGATATTTATGATTGACTACATGTAGACAGCCCTCCCTGTGGCACTTCACCTATATGTGACGTTACAGGTGATGCCATTTAAAAAGCAAAACATTTGTCATATTTAAATTAAATGTAGTGGAGCAATTTAAAATGTTTTTTAGTTTTTAGAATTTTTTACCCAGTTTTTCCTCTCCTGGCATCTCTCAAATATAACTTTAGTTAAGAATTTATGTGAATCAAATGTGGATGGTCACAAAAATTAAGACAAAACAGGAATTTAAAGCAGCAGGAAATAAGTTAGGTATATTCATAGTCTAGAGATTTCTAATGTACTGTGTGTCACTTAATCAATTTGAGAATGCAGATTACAATAATTTTTTGGTTTTCCCCTCAGCAGGGGTCTTGCCATCAGTGTGCAGGCAATAAAATTACTCAGTAAACCGATGTAAAACTAACATGCTTAATAGGACTTGGAGTTGTGACTTAATTTGGGGATGTGACTTGTATTTTGTATAGATGTGATTATACAGTGTATGTAATTGTACAGTAAAGATTAATAGTTTGTATTACAATGTACAGTATTAACGTATTCAGTGCATCAACAGAAAAATTTTATATATTTTCTTATTTCATTTTGCATAATACATATAAAAGCTAGTTACCAATTGTCTAATCTTAGTAAATATGCCCTATTTTTCTGAAATCATAGACCTGCTGACTCAATGTACTGTATGTTATGATGTGTTTCGATCACAGTACTGCATGTTATCCAAATCTCAAGCTTTCTAATATATTGCATATTAAAACACACTCACCAGTTAATCATATGTGTCTTATACTCAGTCATTGCTGCCAGATGGAAATTACAAAAAATAAAGTTGATATATAATGATTTTTTTTTATAATAACATCTACAACAGAGTAGTGATACACAATTAAGCAGCTATTGCTCACAAAATAATATTAACTATCCNGTTTATTCATACTATTGTCTTTAGCTAAGTTTTCCTAATTAAACAGGCAACACTTGCAAACCCGGTCTCCCGTTCTTAACTGTTACATATCCACCTACCACATAAAATTGATGTTCTGAACTGTCACCACAGATTTTAGGATCAACCGTAGCGTGCTATAATACTTAAACATCTGCACTTGCAAGGACTACTTATGCATTCCGCATTCTTAGTAAGGTATTGAACGGCAGTCTGGAACAAGTCCAGTGACTTCATTCTAACATCATATTAGAAGTTCAGTCTTCAGCCAATCACGTGCATTGTTACCATTATACTAAAAAGAAATTCTTACAAAGATATATATTAAGAAATTAAAGCCAGTTACAAATAAATTCTACATGTATTTTTTTCTTAAAGATCAATGATCAAATTGAAACCTGGACTAAGCTTCTAAAACAAACTTTTAAAACAGCTGTATTCAAACTTGCAGAGTCTTTGAAGTAATATGCTGCCGAAGCATAGTCAAGCTTTAAGGACATTTAGTCGATTTCTTTGGGCTAAAGTTTAATAATGTTTCTAAATTATTATCGTTGGGCATGTCCTGCTGGTTAGGTTATTCATACGTGTATTTTAATGAATCCATGTACTGACAGCACATTATTTGAAACTAAAATAGTATCTTTGTAATTATAGCATGTACATCTAATTTTCGCCACTTGATGAAAACTGGAAATTGCAAATGTCTGAATGATAAACCTATCTGATCAAATTAATGTAGACTGAGAAAAGAGACTGAACTGCAGACTAAATGCTACAAAGTTAATGAGCCTTTCACTGACAGCTTTATATTAATATATTTAGAGCTGCTGGCAATAAATCCTGTGTATTAGATACAATTGTTCTTGTCAAAGATCAATGATTAGTTTTAGTCTAATGACTATCTTCATTTGTAACTTTAATTACATTTGTTATTAATTGCAAGTATACTGTACTGCTTCTGATATTACATAAATAAAACATAAAAAAATAAATAAGTTAAGGATATTACAATAAATGTAAGTAAATAACTAACTATTCTGATCATGTCCCAAAATTGGCTAGTAAAATAATATTCAAGCGTAATATTTTCTTGTATTATAGGATGCATGTTGGAATTGCAACAGTGTTACACTTACACTTAGTTTATGTTTTATGATTATTTTAATTGGAATTACAGGAAGATAAGAGAAATATACATCACATGAACTGTCATGAACACATCCAGTTCATANAAGCATGCAGTCATTGACAATAAACTTGAGTTGGAAAAATTAGTAGGCATAAATACCAATAAATAATTCCTAAACTGTTCCTACACATAAAATGAACAGCAGTATAATAACATTACAAGCCTTCCNGAATGACCTCATGCACAAAGTGTTTTCCTGCATTTGATAAAATTTAAATTAATTTGCACCCCTCACATTGAGCAGGTCTACACTACACATAGAAAAAAAAAAAAAAATATATATATATATATATATATATATACACATACATATATATAATTTTAGCATAAAGCAAAAAGGAAGTACAATAAATGTGGGTACAATTAAATTCATGAACAAATAATACACGATATCTGGCAGGTACAATATATGGGAAAGTCTGATATTACAATGCAAACAATTATGCTGCCCATAGACAGTACAATTTATTGTAAGTAAGTGGCCAAGGATTGTGCNATATTTTGCAGAAACCTGATGCAATGATCGTTCGCAAAACATGACCATAGATACTACAATAATTGTAGTAAAAACGTGAAAAAAAGGGAACACCCACCTATCTGTTGTCAGAAACATTGTACATGTGACTCTGTGTTATGTTAGTCAAACAGCGTATCTTATATTGCTGTTCATCACGTTTGTTGATAAACAGTACGATTACAAGGTACGACACAATTTTAAATTGTGCACACCATATGATAAAATAGTCGCATGATCTTACTGAGCTTACGTTTTTTGACGGATAAAAAAAAATCGTTACCATAAACACGATTTATCGTATGATGGCAATTTATTGCGCAATTGGCACGATAAATCATACTGTCTATGGGCAGCATTACTGAGAGACAGGATTAACAGGGCGCTAACACACAGTGAATGGAGAGGATATGCCTGAGCAGAATGGCTGTCGTCAGTTTAGGAATTTCACGCAGGAACCATAAAGACCCTGGGATAGGTGGGTCCCCTAATATGGATATTGTATCATACCAGGCAGTAGATTGGAAACAATTGTGGATTTGGGATTGAACAGGAATGTATATGGTAGCAATATATATCTATCCCAAGCGCCAAAAAATTTCTTAACTGAGACTTTTTGGACAGGTTTACCTGAAGCCATTACATTTGGAATAGATAAAAAAGATTTCTGAAAGTGGTAATATCTGGTGGTTTTGGCTAAATCAAATGTTGGAGAATGGAAATGACGTGAAACTGCCGAAATGACAANAGCCATCCTTTTGAGACATCTTGACAACTTAACAACTCCCATAATAGCCCATATAACTTACATATAGCGGGCAATCCCAGAAACAGTGGAACAGATTATCATTATTCCTTCCACACTAAATTTACCAAGCAGTGAGATTGCAGTGAGATTGAAAAGTGGGGCTGTTGACTATAGCAACCTATCAGATTCAAGTTCACTTGAGAGCTTGAATCTAATTGGTTCTGCAATCTTACCNCTTAGTANATTTAGGCCCTAGAGTTATATAATGTTTGGCATGNNGCTCTGAACTTTTTAGTTTTTATGTGTTATTTATTTAAATCTGAATTAGCAGGATTCCAGGCATGAGTAACAAACCCCTTTAAACATGCAATCGTAGGTTTTATCCTGGCTAAAAAGTCTGGAACCATTTCTGACCCAGGTGATCTTATTACTATAGACAGTGAAGGAAGAAAATGATAGGCACACAACACAATAACGGCCTTTACTTCACATTACTACCCCTAAAAATGTTTACAACCCCTACAGATGCAAACGACCNTTACAGATGCTGTGGCTATTAGATTCCAGCAAATAAAATTGTCCATTGTTTATAGTGAAATATTCAAGCAGGCGATTTTTCTGAGTACTTAAACCACTTTATCGTATTATTACAAGTCTATGGTAAAAGTAACTACAATAAAGTTGACAACAAAAATTCTAGTTGTCAGGAACCAGTGTTTTATTTGCCTTCTGTTTTCTACAAATTCTGNAAATGATTATATCTCAACTGAAGCTTCTTGTTCTCTGAGAATAGTTTACTGTACAAACAAATATGTCAAGTTCAAAATGGAGCTATCTCTGGAGAAGAGGCCCAAACTAGATCGCAGGGTTTAGTAAGCCCAATCCCGACATAATTTGCAACTATCACTATTATTAATTATTATTATTTTTATATAGAAGTCTGTGTTCCCGATGATGGTTGTCATGTGGAATCAGCAGAAGTAAAAGCATGTTCCATTACAAAACTCATGTTGGCTGAGGTTTCTTATCACATAGTGATATCTTGTTGTTATAATGAATGCTGTATTTGTAGTATNAGTGCCTAGCGCTATTCTGATACTCCTGTTCTATATGCCATATAATAGATTGCACTTTCCAACTGCAGCACCTTTATATTGTAGGCACATGTGAGAATATGTATGGCTTACCATACTATCTGCAATAATACTTTCTAATTCTAGCACCTTACTCTTCATGGTGACAAATAGAATTTTTATGAACTATAAGTACGTNCAATAAAGAGAATACTTTTTTTTATATGAGTGCTTAAACCAATTCTTAATATGTTCTTGAGTTTAACTACGTGTTTATATACTNCACCACTGCATCATGTATTTTAATGTATCCCTATTAAAGTTATTATATTTTATTATCATTACATGAGTTTAAACATTATTAACAGGCTATAAAATTGCACATTTCATTCAAATATACATACATTACTATACAATTCTGTGAGTTCATCCCCATGGAAGGATGTTTCAGTAAGGTGTCTATTGACATAGTGGTTGTACTAATTTCCATATAAGGTCATTCTTTCAACTTTTCACGNTTGCCACATACAACCCTGCAATAATCAGGAACGTAGAGTATTGTACATTGGACTGTGCAGAGAAGATAAGGTTTATGTGCGGATTGCCCTACGTATGAGCAGGGCCACCATCAGGGGGGGACAGCCGGTCCTACACGGCACGGCACCCTGTACTGATCCAGTCCAGTATAGTAGTGGTAGTGTACACTTCAGTGGTAAGAAATTTGTATTTTAACCAATAGTAAAAAAATTATCAACCTTTTCTAAGCTTCATATTGTATTATATGTATTTAAACATCTTATATTTTCTAGTTCTAATTTCATGGAATTATGTAACCCTGGGCAAAGTGTATGTGTGCTATATCAGTAAAATCTATTTCAGGAAAGAATATTTTGCTTTCAAGTGGAATAGTTTCATAGACTTCTAAGAAGCCCTGTTTAGTAATGTTGATTTATTTGAACAATTATCAGTCCGCATTCAGTTTCCATTGTAATTGAGTTTTACCTAGTCCATTGTGTGATGTATTGTTGTATTTGCAGAATGCAGACTTTGTGCAAGACAATTCTTTTATATCCTAGTTCATTAATTGTGTTACTAGTCAACTTTAAATATGTCCAAAGGGCAGAATAATAGTGTACAATGNATGCTGGGGAGATGTTTCATATAGCTGAAGACTACTGACATATAAATACATTTTTGTGATTATTTATATGTGCTTATTGCTTTTACCTTTTTCTTGAGACTTAATGAATAATGCATTGTGATTATTTGATGCAAAAAGTAAAAAAATGGTTAAAAATAAGTCAAAATAANTAAGGTAAGGCACTATGAACTGTTTTATATATAAAGGCAATATANGCTCATGTAGAGGTGGAGATAAAAATGTAGGTGTTTTTTGATGGATATATATAATGACTGTAAATTAGCTAAACCTTTTGTAGCATAACTGAAGCAATGTGTCTGACATATGGTTTATAGCTGATGGTTAGAGACACTGTAATAACTGGCAGACAGTAGTGGATACATTATTAGTATAAACAGGGGTATCAAAACTTTTTTACGTGGGAAGTGCAAGAAATCTTACCGTTTTGGTGCCCCCTTCCCCTGGCATAGAAAATAGAAATGTAGCTTTTACAGGAGTGTGTATATATATATATATATATATATATATATATATATATATAAAGAAGGTGTAAACTATTTGTTCTTTGGAGTGAAATGTTTCAAGTTGATCCACCAATACGGAAGAAGACTTCCGCCAACACGGAGAGACTTCTGTATATAGCATGGGGGTACTATGTCAAAGCATACAGTACATGGAATTCATACGTAGCATGAGGGTACAGAATAATAAGTAAAAGGATTGGAATGTGTACAAAATATTACACTGGATAAAGACAGGAGGGGGGATGGGGCAGGTTGAGGCAGATAACAGGAGGATAGGGGTCCCTGCTTGTAAGCACTTACATGCTGACACTTCTGCAGATACAAAAGTGAATTTTTTTCTTTTGATCAAACTGTGGTTTACAAACTAGCGTGACGGCCTTATGATTCTGGTTGACCAGAACTAAGAAGTCCCGAAAGATCAGAACCTTGAAATCACGCACTGACAGAGAGCATAGCATCTTGTGAGTGAATGAGAAATGAATTGTATAGGATCTTGATTGCNATAATCCCCCTTGGGCCTATTCTGNGAGCATGTTATATATGGATCACTNGTGAAGTTTTAGAACCTCAGCAATATCGACACTAATAAAAGATAAAATGTCTCATGAGTCAATAAATGGAACTAAGACTGTGGAATGGTAAATTGTGAAGTACCTCTAACAAAAATATTGAGCAANCTGTAAATAGTTTACCTTTTGTTTTATATCTGTCTTAGTGATAGCGTGTTGCTTTTTGTTATTGTTAAGTGTATTACTGGGGTCTTTTTGTTTTTGTTTTTTGCTTTGTTTTTCATTTTTGTTTTTTTCCTTGCTTTATGTAAGATGTACTGTGTTTGTATATCCTGTTAAAATACAGTTTAAATGAAACTGCAAAATACAATGCTAGAATGATGCTTTAGATAATACAGCCCAGGCAAAGGAGGCAGATGACAGGCCACGTGCAGAAGTTCCTCTTGTAAATGTACTACGATCTGCTGGGTAACCAGGAACAAGACGGTGGAACAACTGGGACCCACAAGGAAGAAGGTCACTCTCCCCACTAAAATTAGCCTCACCGTGAGGTAGTCACAAAAGCTGCCACTGAAAATAAATTACCGGTGTCCTGCAGGACAACAGGTAATGGTGAGGGATAATAATCCATTGGAAGTTGGACCCCAGGCACACAGAGCAGGAATACCCAAACTATGATTGCTCCAGGAAAGAAGCTGCAGCCAAGAAGTGTACATGGCGTGGAGAAAGATGGCCCATACCCGCCAAATAGCCAATAATGCANGACACACCACTGGTGGATTCCTCATGGCCTCCATTCAGCTCCCTGGGTCCGAGGAAACCCAGAACTCACCTCAGGGTGTAGGGAGCCTCCTTTATGTTGTATATGCAATATACAACATTGGTGGTGCTCTCTGTATTGTTTGTAATATCTATACCACACTATGTCCAATTTTGTTAAATAACTTGAGAGTTCTCTCCAAATTTAAAGCCCAATAAAGATTCATAGATTCAGATTCATAGGATAACAGTGCTCCTCACCTTCATAGGGAAAATGCTCAATGCCTAATGTGGATGTTGTGCACCGTGTTTATTTTTAGCAAGATTATATACAAATGTCCTGAGCTTTACANATGGGAAAATAAGGAAATGGGAAGTCTGGTACAGAGATCAACTAGTCCAGTAAAGTGCAACTGACGTTCACATGCCACAGCTAACAGCACAGTAACATGCGCTTTTGCAATAAGGATGAGGAGCAGCATTAGCCTTTTATACAGAAGATTAAAGAAAAATCATGATTTGAGTAGGAATGGTATCCCTTCTGATAATATGTAACTACATTATGATCATTGAGCTCTGTAATGCTAACATACTCTCATTTTCAGAAACGTAGCCTATTGGAATTAATACCTTTGAAATGATATTACTATATATAATGGCATTAAATTGTAGTTCTAGATCCAGTGTTCACACTATCTGAATTACACTTGAAAGAACANGCTGTTTTTCTCTTCAGGCAATGGTTTGTTCGAGTTTTGATCCATAGCAGCTTGGTTGCTGGAGTGTGAATGTCATTTCTAGCTAGGCTTGTGACTGCACTAAGAATTATTACTATTATTTTACAATCACAATTTCCAATAAGATCCCTGATGGATGGCATTATTACAAATAAGGCTTGCTGGAACGGGATCATTTCTGTTGTTAATGACATGGTGATTTCCATCTGGTTAATATTGGCTTTATTTCTGTTCTGTTTTTAAGCAGGCTATCCTTAATGTTAGCAGATGTTCTAATCATCCAAATTAAAACCGGAACCCCTGAAGGTACTATGTAAGATCACAGTTTAGAAAATTGCATGCTATGCCAGCATAATTAAAGTCAATTTTTTAAGCTGTAACATTGCAAATAAATGCAAAAATAGCTAGAGGCTATAAAGCCCAAGAATGTTATCTAATCACTTGAGTGCATATATAATTTGTTTTTGTAATCAACAGTGCATTTAAATATTTTACACAGTCTTTAATTTTGCTATATATGCATTGTCAAACTACTAGGCTTCCAGTTTTTGTAAAATCCGTGCCACATTTTAAAAAGAGCATATAAAGGTATTTTTACCTATATGTTTAATGATGCATAAAATGAATTAAGTGCCTGCTTTCCTGAAGACTATTTAACATACATTTTCTTTGTAAAGAATCAGGAAATTTATGAATGTTGAAAATGAATTTTCTAGGGGTCACACGATCATAATCAGCATAATCACATAACTCCCAACTGCCCCTATATCAGCGGAACAGTACCACATTTGGGTGACTGTCCCACCCGCCAACCAGTTTGTCCCAATAATGGGGATTGTTTTGTTTAATTAAAGAGGCGGAATTTGGAAAGGGTGTGGGCAGTGTCAGGCCCGGGACAGAGCTTATTTGTCCTGGTTTCAGCCCCCAAAATGTTGTGAGGTATGTAAACAGCATTGGTTCCTAAACTTTCTCCCCTCGAGGCACCCTTAGGGTCTCCATATTTTTACAAGGCACCCCTAAGACAAAATAATTTCCAGTTTTTTAGTCAAAATAGTGTAATATCTATTTAGATAGAAATACTTCAGGTTTATATCAAATCTTGTGTAGCTCCTCTACAAGAAGTAAAATTATACTTATAAGTAACACTAGCAACGTGGCACCATGTTGCTAAAAAAAACATTCCGTGGCACCTCAATGAGAGGGTTGCAGCAACCCAGGGAGCCTAGGCGCACAGTTTGGGAACCACTGACTACCGTGTTTCCCTGATAATAAGACACTGTCTTATTTATTTTTTTTTGGTCCAAAAAAACACCACATTATTTTCGGGGTAGGTCTTATTTTAATTAACATTGACAGAGATTTATATAAACTGTCCTGCTTTTATCCCCATTATGCCCCCAAGTCCTGCTTTTATACCCATCATGCCCCCAGTCCTGGGGAATTCACTAGGGCTTATTTTCGGGGTAGGGTTTATTTCTAGGGCTTATTTTGGACAGTTTTACAAAAATTGGGGTAGGTCTTATTTTCGGGGTAGGTCTTATTATAGGGGAAACACGGTATAAGTCACTGCTTGTTACAAATCATTCAGTCACCATCTGATGTTATAATAGTCACTGCTTGTTACAGCACATTCAATTACCACCTGATTGTAAACTATGTATGCCAAACATATCCATATTTCACAATCTCATTATTTTAAACTGTTATATAGAAAATTGACTACATTGATCACACAATTGCAATCCGTTTGACACTTCCACCTAAATGTCATTTATCCTCATAAAACTCATAAGCATGAAGTAATTGTAAGATTTAATGTTTCAGGCACTGCTAAATGATAGAAATTTTGTTGAACATGCAAAAATGTTTATTAGACTTTTGGGGGTTTTACTTCATTTTTATAAATCTGTAAATGTAAATTGAAGTATTTTAATTGAAATGCAGCTGAACACACATTCATGCTTATTGGATATAATATAATGCCCCTAAGCACAAACAATTCTAAGATTGTTGTGCACACATACATAACAATGCAAACATGGATATATAGGACCAGACCCAGACTTTAAAAATAGTCATTTTCTACATACAAGGTGTGGACAAAGATTTTACCATTGCACATGTGCACTAACTTCCATTATGGATATAGATCCAGACTTCTGTAATAGAAATCTTTCTATTGGATAATTCGGAAGTATACTGCGTGTACATTAAGCCCCACCCTTCATAGTAAAAATCTGGGCTGGAGGCAGTCATACCAGGAGAAATGCATGCAATTTTTGGGTCTCCAGTTAAACCTGGGAGGGTTGGTACCCTGTACTATCCACACTTCCAAACCATTTTCATGGACTGTGCGGAAATGTTAAAGTGCAGATTGGGACGTCTCCTATCACAGAGAACCATCTTCTACTGCACTCTGCGTTCTGCACTGTGTTTTGTCAGATATATTGAAAAGGCACAACAATGTTTATCTTTGATCTTAAATTTAATCCAAATAGTTTAATAATGGAAATTCAATTAAGAAACAACAAAGAGGATGTGCTGCTTCTTGTTCATGGCTGAACTTCCATTTATACTGCACATTGTGCCATTAGCCAGCATTTTACATTAGTCTGTGGACCATGAACACTGTTGATTAGAGCCTTTCTTACCATTAAAGGNTCAAATCAAGTAAAATAATTTTCTTGCTAACAGTAATAACATACAAGAAAGTCCGCTTTCCACTACAAAATGAAATGTATTTCTGCNGGCCAGTGTAATTTAAGTCGCAACAGAATGTGCCTTTCTGATCTAGCCGCTATAAATGATGTAGCTTCATCTCACCACAACCATTATCCAAGAAATAGTGTTATCTTCATTTCACTTGTCTTGCAAGTATAACATTATTTATTATAGTGCTAATTGTATTGGGTGTGAGAAATGTTAGTTCCAGCTGCAATATGGTACATGTTCACCAGACAACTTGTAACATGCTTGCTGCCTGTACACAACTTCAACTGTCGCAAATTCAAACTGTGCCAACAGAATTGTGGTGTTTCTTATGTGATTTTTAAACTACAGTATAAAATGAAAGCTGTTCAGTATGTTTGTGCAAAAGGCAAAATCTAATGATCTGTTTTACTGCAGTTGCAGATTTGCAGATTTGTAACTGATTTAACCATGTATGGGATTTGCATCAATGTGTATCAACAGCTTTTAGTAAATGTTCTGTGTATTTCAGAAACTTAGTAACTTAGGTTCGGATCCTGCTCTCTGTGTGGAAATCCATTCACTTGTGATCCATGCTGGAGGTATAGGAGAGTGAACTCCCTTGTCTCCCCTTTCTTATCCGGAAAAACTTACCGCATGAATCAGCCCAAACCACTTCTCTAATCTCTTGTCNTAACTTAATTAGACCCCAGCCTACCTGGCATCATTTAGGTGGTTGGGGAAGGGGGAGACAGGTCAGATCCNGGGGATGGATCCCCTGGCATACAGATTGATGGTGTATACGCCAGGGTATGCGCATGCGCNGCAGTTCACTTCCATATGGGTGTGTCCAGAAGTCAGCTATAGTGCATAATGCTGGATCCGGTCCTTAGCAATTAGTTTTACACTTAAGAGATGCTGCAGTGGGCATGTGCAGTATATGGTAACTGGTCACTAATAACTAGAGGGATATTACTTCCTATTTCTCAGGAAAGAAAAATAAACAAAGAGTTTGTTCTATAATTTTTCATTTAAAGTGCCTAATGTAACAAAAAAATGTTCTTTTTTTGAGCTTTACATTTACTAGGTTTTAATTTTTTTGTAACTGCAAAGTATACCATCATTATTATCATCAAAATAATGGCATCTTCTACAATAATAAGCNTTCACAATGCATGTCATGCTGTTTATTTCTTAACTGCCAATTTTATTTTAGATGCAAAATTGCTTAATTTATGTGAGCAAGGTATGTTTATAGTTGGTAATGAATACTGATTGGCTGTACATTATACATAGTTATTATGGCATTTCACATTAAGTAACTATATTTTGCTAATGTGCCTCTAAATGTGTTCTTTTGTGTGTGTGCTTTTAGAGATCAAGCGTGTTATTCTCTTGCTAAACAATGACTTCTGAAGACAGAATGAACTGTCACCATTACATTAAAGAACCTTAATGAGCCAGTAATGTTGTTATAATTGCCACAATGTGGTGGCTGTTAAAGTAACTGTAATTGCTGCACTGTGGTTTGAAAAAAAAAACCCACCCTGTGTCTCATCACAACAGAGGAAGTAACTCATTCTGTATATGTGCCCTAGATATCTAATACTGGAATAATTATTATTATTTATTTTACTTTTATAAATGTACAATTTTTTTTCTTTCGTTAATACAAATGCTCANCTTTTATATTTCTACTTATTTAACATAAGGCAATTGTAACAAATGATTGGTCAGTAAGCGCTGAAACATTTTATCACATTAATTTCCTCCATATGAAGCATACAGTTTTCACATTTACTAACTGTCGATTTGCAAAATCGTACTAAAATCGCACTGTTGAATGCTCCAAATCGACAAAAGGCAAATCGGGCCCTGGTTATGGGGATTTGACCAATTTGACCTAGCCAATCAACCTAGTGTACCCATCATTTATTTTGTAAATTGTTTATACTTTTTCATCTTCATTGTCATGTTGCATCTGTATTTGTTGGCAAACAAAACTACCTTTTCATCTATGTCATTCATCACTTTTGANCCTGTGTTAATGTGTCAGGTAATTTCCCACATCAGTAGCAGAATTTCAAATCAACAATGATGAGGTAATGTTCAAATAGACGGTCGATTTGGGAAAATCCCAAATTGGCGGACATTTGAACTCAAATCCCCAAATAAATTAGACTCACATCAACGGCGATTTTAAATCGAC
>JABWIB010001539.1:52217-75568 GCA_016617825.1 Platyplectrum ornatum | reverse complement strand
AGCAGGGCAGTACCTTGGCAGCTTTCAGGGAGACCAATCAGGCGGAGATTGTTTCTCCTGGAGCGATTCTCCAGGTCATCCAGTCTGTTCTGCATCTGGCGCTGTTGCTTTAAAAGGCGGGTGTTTGACTCAGTCAAAGCCTGGACGTCCTGGAACGATGTGCCTGCAATTTGCTCTACCTGGGTCAGCCTGCTGTCAAGGCGGGACTAGGCATCTTTAAATTCTTGCACAGCCTGCCGGAGGGAGTCTGTCTGGGCCTGAAACATCGGGGCAACAGTGATTTGGACTGCCCAGGCGACGTCCTCAAAGGAGATGGGAGGCGGTGGGAGGCGGCCAGGAGGGTCAGCGGTGGAAGCCCCATCGAGGAGAGGTGCGGTGACAGGCGAGGCAGAGCGGGAGATGTCCATTAGGGGCGCGAAGTGGTGCTTCATATAGCGGTGCCAGCTGCCGAGTGTGCCAGCGAGGGGTGGGCAGGCAGGAGGGGGAGAAGAAGCTGGTTTCCTGCGGTATGGGAGGCAAGAGAGCTGGGGCTGCTGCGGAGCGCGCTGTCCCTGCGTCCTCACCGCATCGCAGCCGAAACCGGAAGCCAGCTGTACATATTTTATTGCTTTAGTCTTTCTGTATAGTTTTTCTTTGCTCTTCTTTGCACTTTCTCCAATGTATCCATGTCCTTCTGGAGATATGGCCTCTAGAACTTAACACGGTATTCTAGGTGAGGCTGCGCCAATGCCCTATAGAGTGGCATAGAGTTTGCTGCCCTATAAGTCCCAATCATTATTATGATTGCACCATGACCCTGTTATGCCCACAATGTCTAGGTTATCTCTTGTCATTATTGCCATTATTTCTGGGAGTTTATTTCCTAAGCTCCTAGAATTTGCACACATACAGTAGCTCTGAAAGATTGTGTCAGTGGTTTATTATTATGTTTATGGCTAGGTTCACTATATTTATTTTGCCATTTTCTATGATTTTAATTGATGAGGATATACGACCTAAATTAAATTCCTGGCAATACGAACTTCCTTGTGTAGAGGAGCAGTAGCTTGCTTTACTATTTATTTCTTTGTCCCCTTCTCTAGTTTAAATGGTTCCCAATGAAACTGCCAAACTGATCCTTTAGAATTGCAGTTTCTTTTGCAGAAAATGCAAGCCAACCCTCTAGTACAGGGTTTTGTTTTGGCAGATGGCTTGGTCATGTTTAATGAAGCCAAACCCTACCTCATAACACCACTGGCTAAGCAACATAATGACTTTTTTAATCTGAGCTTTTAAATCTACATCAAATCTGTGTAGAGGCAGTACTCCATAAAAGTAGTTTTTTTACTTGGATCTGTAGCTCCCGGTAAACACCCAACCAGTACACCTCCTGTGGGCTCTCTGCAGTAATGGTGACCCCAAGATCCAAAGCTAAGCTTACGTCCTAGCAATCACCTCCAGAAATAAATAAAATTGCTGACAAATAGGACAGTACCTGAGTTTCCAAAATGTGTCTCGCAAAACAAATGCATTACATCCAGTGCACCAGACCACACATTCTACAAGAAAATCAGATCCCAATTAAGGTAAAAATCAGATCCCAATTAAGGTAACAACAATCTTATATATGAGCAAATATTATGGGCCCAAATCCAGTCCAACATTTTTACTCTGGTGTCTTATAGAGCCAATCATTGTGTTAGTAAAAAATAAAAAATTTTATATGTTTAACATGGTGTCCCTTCCACAAAAAAATGATAATTGATTCAAAATACATATACCTTAACCCTTCTTACTCATCTGTTAGTCCCGCAGTTCTATCCTTATCATCTGCCTGTCTTTTTTCTCTGTTTTTTTTTCTCAGTTCCATCAATGTGTCCATCTTTTTCCGTTTCACTCTTGTTCTCTTTTGGTCATTGGAATAACAATATTCTGTCTAGCTGAAGTTAAGTGGGCGGATAAGTGTTAATAACTATGCCAAATAGAGAAAAGATTAATATTATTAGGCGCCACACAGTGTTCGGGACAATGGGTATATAGCAGAATTGGTGGGGAAAAGAGCTTACATTCTATGGGATTGGAGATACATAGGGGCATTTACACAAGAGAGGAACTGGAGTACCCGGAGGAAACCCACATAGACACAGGGAGAACATACAAACTCTACACAGATAAGGTCCTGTCTGGGAATTACACTTACAACCTTAGCACTGTGAGGCATTGATGCTACTTTCTGAGCCATCTGTGTGATCCTTTGGGGGAACTGGGCTACGTTGACACCTTAAGTTTTTGGTGCCATATGTTCCTCAGTTGGGCTCTTTGGTTCTACCAGCTTAGTGTTATGTACTTGGCTGGGCAGCAGGGACGTGGGGCAATAGGTGGGAAGGCTGGGTGCAGAGTCTATGCCACCACTCGGTATTCGCCAGAGCCTCTAATGGTGAGGGTCGTCTTGCTGCGGCTTGGTGATGGCAGGTCGCGGTCCCAGCCTAATCCACCAGGGAACAACCAAGAGCCCGGACAAGAGACAAAGGGCACGGACTGACAAGACTCACTGACAAAGAACACAGGGCCCTGACACAAGACAGAGGGCACAGACTATCAGGACTCACGGACAATTAACACAGAAGAGGAAGAGAGAGAGAGAGAGAGTAGCAAAGAGAGAGAAAGAGAGAGAGGGAGAGAGAGAGAGAGAGAGGGAGGGAGAAGACTAGAGATTGGAGAAGACTAGCATTAGCAGGGGGCTGAGAGAAGAGGGAAAAGCACTAGAATGGAAACCTAGTGGAAAATAGTGGCAGAGGAGAGCAGGGAGGAAGGGAAGAGCACTGGAATGGAGACCTAGGAGGAATGCAGGGAGAGGAGAGCATGGAGGAAGGTGAGAGGGAAGAGTACTGGAATGGAGACCTAGGAGGAATACAGACAGAGGAGAGCAGTAAGGAAGGACTGGGCAGCAAGGCAGAGGAGAGCACTGAAGGGACTCAGCAGCAAGGCAGACCACGGACCACGACCAGAGCAGAGCAGAGGGGCAGGAAGATATAAAACTATAACCCGCGCCAAGGGGAAGTGGCGCTGGGTATAAGAAGAGGACAGGGACCAATGAGGAGGAGGATAGGAGGACGAGCCCCCGGAAATGTCAGGTGGTCACCTGACCAGAAATGTCTCGGCTGCCGGAGACAGCAGAGACCCGAACGCTGGACGCGATCGCAGCACCGGAAGTGCGCAATCGCTTCAGGGGTACCCCAGAAGTGCTAGTGCGATCGTGACACCCAGAGGCTTGTAGTAGTAATATCAGGGGTACCTTATAATATTGAACTTGAATTTCAGCTGCCAGCCTGTAGTGNATTAAGATACAGTTGTAGCTTAGGAACATAGACATTTTCAGGACATCTGTCAGTCTAGCCTATTATTGAAAATGTAATTATATGGTATTGGAACATAATCTGTGTGTGTGTGTGGACAACATATTTAAGAGTTTCAAAGAATAAATGTATAGTGTGTATAAATTATGTTGGAAATTCTGTTGAAACAACTTTTGTATTATTATTATTGTTATTATTATTATTATTACTTTATTTGTTGATCTAGTGCCACAGGATTTCTGCAGCGCTTTACAGACAGTATTTGATTTTCACATTACTTCATGCCCCATTGAAGCTTTACACTCCACACAAATAAGAAAAACAGAGAGTTAATAGAGACACATATTTTCAGATATATACCACTTCAGCACTGTGTGCCTCTGTACTATTCACTGTGCAGCCGTGCTGTCAATCAACAGAATCAGTTTTTTATACTGTATAAACATTTTCTACACATGAATAACTGTAAAACATAAGTCTATATTTAAGAAATTGTCCATAATGTAATAACAATTTGGTGTTTTGAGGCAATAATATTTTTATGTTTTGTTACCCGTGCATAAACTATATATATATATATATATATTATGCATATTTTCATGAAATATTTTTTGTTATATCTAAAGATAAATGTTAAAATGTATGTATTTTACACAAATGGTAATATATGTACATGCTTTTCAAAGAAACATATGCACAGAAAAAGAAACTCTTGCCTGAGAGTGCAATTTACAAAGTAGATAGCAACTGACAAATAAAAAGCTAATGTGCATGTTCACTTTAATGTGTTAACTTAAGTCTATTCAGTATGTGTATACATAATAAAAACCAAAATAAAGCTTTAAAACTTTAGCAACAGCAATACCAAATTCTATTCCTTCAATATTTCCTAATTATTTGTCTCAGTGTGACCTTAAAAATATGTAAAATACAGTTTAAGTATAATTATGTGTTGATAAAAAAGTTCAGACAATTTGGTATTACGTAATGTAAAAAATACATGAAAGCCTCTTTTATAAAGAGTGGTGACATTTTAAAGGTATTCAAGAGGTTTAATAATGGATGCTGATCAAAAATATGTTTTATTCCCATGGGGATTTAAATGATTTGACTTCTGTACCTATGTTCTTTCAAATTCTCTTCTTCGTCTCTAGTAATATTTTTAAAAATCCTGAATGACCATTATTCCCTGCTGCCAGGCATAGCTTGAAAAATGAGTGACTGTTCATTTAACACAGGATAAGTTATCTATTCTATAATTCAAATTCTGATTCAATACTGATTCAAAAAACACCTAAATTATCAATGTTGTACTGTATGTTTTAGACTTATAGTCTAATTTTGACACTTTTTTAGGGGACAAAGCTTGATGTTATATACTTGTTTCTGTCATTGTTTCTGTATTAAAGTGTTTTATGTAATTAATTAGTTATTTATTTACTGTAAATAGTTATATTTCTTTCTTTGCCTGGTTGGATAATAAAATAATGTTAGTAAATAGGTTTATTTAATAGAATCTTTTATTGGGGTGTTTGAACATTGGGTATTCTGTATTGGGTCGTTAATTACGGTAGTTTATTGTGATAATTCGTTTTATTATTTGGTAGAATTGTGTAAATATGTCTGATAATGATCTAACCGACATTTTAGTATTGTTTATCTTCTTATATTAGTTTGGTTAGAGTTCTTCTGTATATTATAAATTAATTTGTATATGTACTTAGTTAGTTCTTCTATAGCATTTCTTTTAGTCAATCTCTGAATTGTGTAATTCCCCTCTTTACTATTAGCACTCAATGGGTGGAATTTACTAAAGGTCGATTTGGTCATCTTGTCTCAGCGATGAAATTTGGTGTTTAATTTGGCTATTTTTGGATTTTGTCAATTTTGTGTGAAATCACTTGTGGGTTTCTCGATTTCAAATCTTTTTTTTTAATTGGTTGCTCGTTTCCTCAGTAATGGGCATAGAGATTCCAGGGTCAAGATATGCCTTTGAGCCCAAATTGTACTCGATATGGCTTCAAAACTATTTTTTTTAAAAAAAGGTGCCTTACCTAGGTGAAATGGCCCAAATCTACCAATATTCCTCAAGTTCTTATGGAAAAGTCAATAAAAAAAAGTTTCAAAAATCGAGTTGTGAACAAGTCACCCACCCGACAGTGAGATGGTTCAAAATTGACAAAACATATTGAATAAAATTGAGGACGACACCCCAAATTGATGAATAGTAAATAAACCAAATCGCATCTCATAGGTGATTTCAGAATGCCTCGATTTCATTTGAGATGAAATCCCCCACCAAATTGACCTTTAGTAAATTCTCCACAATGAGCGCTCGTAGCAGTTATCTGTTAAAAGTTGTGAATGGGCGGGAGATATAAAATAGCAAAAAACACCCACATAGGACCGAATACAGACTTAAGTGTGCTTTGTGTCCGTAGCACTCGGTCAGGTTCATGGCTCACACAGTGTGAACTTACAACTGATCCATTGGACCGGATCCAGAGACAGGGGACTTATGTAAGCTACTTGGTTAAGTCCCCAAAATAGTAACATATGTGCATGCATCCGTGAGCATCAAAATATCGAATATACAGAACTCAGATTCATATAATTTATTAATTATTAACAGGTTTTTATATAGCGCCATCAGATTATGTAGCGCTTTGCAATTTTAAAAAATCAATAAGACATGACTGGGTNGTAACAGACAGAATGGGTGGGGAAGAGGGCCCTGCTCACATGCTTACATTCTATAGGTTATTGGTAATTGATACAAAGGGGTAAGGGCTATTATTATACAATGGATGGACCAGCCAGGTTGTATCGTAAAAGTGCTCTGTGAGATCCAGTCACACAGCAGTTTTAGTAGCAGAAATTGTTGGTGAATAGTAATAAGCATAGTAGAACATGTTAAGTAGGTTGTCTGAATAGGTGAGTTTTAAGGGAGCGCTTAAAAGTTTGGAGAGTGGAGGATAACCTTAACAGGCAAGGAAGATTATTCCAGAGGGCAGGTGCAGCCCGGGAGAAGTCCTGTAACCGGGAATCAGAGCATTTGTTTAGTGTAGAAGAGAGCTGTAGATTCTGTGAAGATCTTAGAGAACGAGCTGGGATATATCTAGAGATGAATGAGGATATGATATTCATATGTTGGATTTTCCATACTGGGTAGGGGGGGTTTATTTCTCTTATGTGTAATCCCAGCACACGGGACAGGGTTAGCCATGCTAATCCCAGCGAGGGAGTGGCAGTAATAATATCCTTACAGGAGGAAATCTGCATGGATGTTAAGATAAGTATACAGAACTCTATCTAAGTTAGGGGATGTAGATGGGTATTCACTCCCTTGTACCTCCCATAAGTACAGACCATTGGTTAATTTTCTGCTATTAAAAAATATATATATTTACCTCCCTTTCCCACTTACTCTCGAGACACAGAATGACTCCGGTAGATCAATTTTGCGCATGCACTTTGAAATGGTCTATGTTTGACTCTCTGCATTCTGGGTTCAAAGTATAAAATAATATGTAAATTTGAAAATAAATTCAAATTAGCTTTATTCTTTCATTCTCAATTCTATTTTCTATTATACATATAAATTCTGTCAGTCTGCTCCTATGCCATGTTTTTTCATGCGGGAATTGGAAATCACCTGTGCGTGCACTGGAACTGGAACTGGAAATTCAGAATTGCATACATGGGATTTAAATTTGATGGGCGAGGTAAGCATGAAAATTGTACAGTATGTTCTTGGCAGCAGAATTTATTTTAAAGAATTTTCTCCCTACAACTATGTGCCACACTGCTTATAGCTCTATTTCAGGGGCGGACCACCTGCTAGGCAACCCGCTATGGCTGCCTGGTATATGTATATATGTTACTGTGAATGTCCGAAATTGGTGAATGTTGACATTCACCGGTGAATGTCAGCATTCACCAAAAACGTAGGTAAAAGAGCGAATATTTCCTTACATTCGGACTTTCACCGGTGTATGTTGACAATCACTGCGGCGCTGTGGTGGAGGTCGAAAAGAGAGGAATTGCGGTCGCGTAGCGTGAACAATTCTGCGCGCGCAAGCCTTGCGACATTTACCGGATTTCTGACATTCACAGTAATATATATATATATATATATATATATATATATATATATATATATATATATATACACACAGACATGGGAACCCCAAACTGGAATAAATAAATATTTTTTTGTGTAGCTCAAGACATACACATTTTTTATGTTTATTTATCAAGAGGTTTTTATTTAGCCCCATCATGTGTAATATAAGGATGATTTTCATACTACTAATGCCCTGTTCAATAAAACATACATATGCTAAATACACATCCCAGAGAATGGTTCACCAAAACCATATATTATAAACCTTGAGGCATATGCCATGATGGAACTTTGGTTAAACTGTAATAACAGTGGTTATTATAAAAAATCTTTTTCATCAGATAATATATTACTCCAGATTAACCCAATCATGGTGGTATAAATGCATGCTAATTAAAACAAAATTCCACAAAATATAAGACCAGCTAAATACAGAATATGTATGAATATAATCTTTTAATCTATTCAACTTTTTATAAAACAGAAAACATTATTGTATCATAATCCAAAAAATAAATCATGATTAAAATAAATTTAAACATTAGCATTATTAAACAGTGTTTTAAACACTTAAATGGTTTCTGTATATACAAAAAATCTGGAAAATATTGTAAAATATCAATGAATTACAGATGAATTGGAATTCAAATGAATTTGACAGAACCCAATTTTCGGAATCTGAGTGAGTCAGACCAGATTTCCAGATTTAAATAAAAATGTCTTATTTTGTAAATTTTTTATTTGCAGGTAAAACATTCTGCTGCGTGGTTCACTTTTACAATGTTTACATTCTATTCAGTTCAATTCTGTGTATATTTACCTGTTTGTAAATGAGTATTCCTCCAATTATTATACTGTGTACATCTCCTTAAGTAAGTGTTTTGGTTGCCATAAACTCTAACTATACCTTCTTTTCCTGATTAAAGCTGTCATAAATGAAATACCTTATTATATGTATGGCTGGGGTTTGCCTTACTGGGAACCAAGAATTATGCATCTGCTGATGTATGGTGCTGAAATACTATGATTTTTAAAGATACATATGGTTATGTATTTGATTGATAAGAGATTGCTTGTTTGATGGAAAGAACAACTACAATGATGCATGATTCAAGAATCTTTACTCAACTGGAGTGTTTGATTAAAAACTCTCCATTTTATAGGCATATTGTACCTAATCCAGAATGCTTGATGCACAAAAAAATGGATAAATACTATACTTGGTTTAAGCTTTCCCTACTGCAACTGACACAATACATCATCGATTTGATTTTGTGCTTGGTTTGGTTATTTTCGGATTTAACAACAGTTGATTTAAAATTGCTTTTATGGTTCTTAATATAAAGAAGGCAGACTTCTCTATGATCTGCTCTTTTTTCTTTGTATGACCATTTGGATCAAGAGAGCAAGGTGAAGCTAAATCCAAGAGGTGGAGAAAAAGGACTTTTGAGACAACTGATTTGGGAAACCAACATAAGATAAGACCACTCATGCTGGGTTAACTGGAATGCTCCCTCCCTTCCTTCTTTCCCATCACCGACTTTCTCTGGACCTCTAAGATGACCCGACCTAGGGGTTCCTCCTCCCTAGTATAGCTCATGGGGTTAGAACCTGGGATTCCTGTGTTGTTGCCAACCGACTGTTCCCCCTCCCATTCCTTAATTTGTCTCTCACAGCTCTCTTCAAGTTGGTGCCTGGCTCATCTCTGGGTTCCTGGTCCCATTATGGCTTATCCACGCTGGCACAGCTATCACTGGGTTTCCGACTTAAGCCTTTTTCCCGTCTCGTGGAGGAGTTCGGGCTCCCGGAGACGGCCAGGTTCCAATACCTCCAACTCCACCACTGGTGGGAGGCTACATCCCGCCACGGTCCAATCACAACTGTCCCTGCAACGTTTGCAACCCGCCTCTCTGTGTCTTTGGAGAGGGGCGCTATCTCTTTCTGGTATTCCATCCTTAGTCCGTCTTCCCCCCCTCAGTGGTCTACCTCTCAACTCGCAAGGAAAGGGACCTTGCTGTGTCAATTTCAGACTCACAGCGGGAACATCAATTTAGCTCTCATTTAAAATGTCCCGGTCTATTGATCATGCAGAATGCCAGTTTAAACTTTTACATCGGCTCTATCTCACCCCGGATTGCCTCCATCGGATCTGGCTAGCGCAATCCAAGTTGTGCTGGAGGTGATGCGGTGAAGTGGGCGATATCTTTCATGTGTTGTGGGTCTGCCCCCTCCTGCGGCCGTTCTGTTCTGTGGTTTCCCGGCTTGTGTCTGATGTCTGTCGCACCAACATCTCCCTCACACCCGAAATTGCGCTGCTCCACCTCTACCCCCCTGACTTTCCTACGGTGGACCAATATGTGCTGGGTCAAATCCTGTTGGCTGCTAAGACTCTGGTGGGTCAGCTTTGGAAGTCAGCCCTGGTGCCTATCATAGAGAGAGTTGAAGCTAAGTTTTCCGACTCCTATTCCATGGAAACTTTGAACGATCCCAACTCCACCTCTACCCAATCTCCCTTGCTGTTGTGGTCCCGTTGGGTGGAATACGTCTCCAGATCTTCCAGACGAGACCCCCTGATGTCCATCTACTTCTAAATCCTCACAGTGACCAGCTCCCTTCTCCCTTGGTAGATCGTTGTATATCAAGCCCTATGGGTGACCAGATTCTGTTGACGGTTCTTGACTCCCCATCCCTCTCAAGCCTGCTACTAAACTTCATCCCGACCCTTCCCCTCCCCCCCTTAACCCTCCTTCCCCTCCCTCCCCTCTGATGTTGTGCTGTCGTGGACCTGATGTACCAGTTTTTGTGACCTTTTCACCCCATCTGTGATGGGTCATTGCAATGATGTTTTGGTAACCCCCCCCCCCCCCAACCCTTCTTTTTTTTTGTTTCTGTAACCCTTCTGTTCGTGTTTTCAATAAAAATTTTATGTTTTAAAAAAAAGATAAGACCGCTCACTATATAAAGGCACTGAATACAAAAAAAGACGCTATTATTGTGGAACTTGATAATACTGTATATAGGGGGCATAGCGCTTGAAAGTGTGTGTTATCTTTGTGTATATATATGTATGCTTGATTCTAATAGTTTCCATTAAAGAAAGGGTGTCTCCTACAATAATTAAGTTGCTAATTATTCTAAGACTGTGTTAAGAGTATTTAATCCATCTTTGGAGCAATTCCTTTCACTTGCTTGAAGAAGTCCCATAGGAGAAAAGGCGTTGCCACGATATCCTGCACTGTTATATGGACTTGATTTGTATGGGCTAAATACACTGATGGTAGTTTGAATAACTCCATAATTACTGGAATTAACTTTGCCCAATTACACCTTCAGATACAGAGAACGAGATCTTCCAGATTTCCGGAAGTCTAAAACAGGAAAGTCGGGGAACTCCAGTGTAAGAGTGAACAGTCCGGCTTGAGTTCTAGGACTCCTAAAGTTAAAAGCATTCATAAAGAGAATGAGAGATTCCTAATTATCTTACTGCTAAAACAGCACACATGGGGTACGTCTGTGTAAGAACGAACAGTCTGGCTTGGGATCTTGGACTCCTAAAGCAGAGAGCATTCATAAGGGTAAACAAATGATCTCAGAGAGCAACCTGCTAATTATTGGGATAAACTTCCACACCAGAATACCTAACATTTTATAACATCTTTTCTTAAGGAGATATAACTATAGTGCTATACATAAAATACCATTGAATCGACAAGTATACTGATTGGAGCCATTTAATATTGATTATTAACCTATCCTACTACCATCTACATATTTCATTGGAGTTTTCTCATCCTTACAATATACCATCTATCTTTATTGCCTGAAATTAACCACGGAGTTGGCCACTTCGATCAGCAATTTTCTATTGTTGAGGATATTGACTTTCCACTGAATATATAACCCCTCCATCTATGTTCATAATTTTATGTTTATTTTTAGTGTTATTTTAAGTGTTATTTGTACATTTTGTAATTGTTGAAGTAAAATTTATATATATTTAAATCGTGATAAATCGAGATAGTAGAACAAATTCTTTAAAAAGAGAACCTGTTATACCATCTAGTGCCCCATAACAATAATCTCAACTAGTCTGTTCCATATAGGTGCTACATAGGGATCAGTGTATAGGAAGGTTAACAACAAATAGTTAAAGAAGACAGACAATCAGGCTTTTAATGTAACTTTCCTTTCTAAAGTTTAAGTGTTTATAAAAAAAAAACAGAACAAGTATATGAGAGCTGTCACCTACTATTTAAAGTAATGTCATTTTGACAATAATGGTGTATAGAGCACAATTTTCTGTAAAGACATGTCATGTAGATTCTAGCTTAAATGACATTTTATGTGATTAGAAGTGATAGAGTATGTCAGTGAGATTTCCAATTTTAAAGAGGAAAATCATGATAGCATAAAATATGCTAAGTAAGGTTAGATACCTGAGAAGTAGAAGAAATAATTAAACATTTAATTACACATCTGATTCCTGTATTTACATAGTGGTTTAAGGTATAGAAAAATAGAAAGCACAGATTCAACTGATCCACTATGACCAATTGTTTATATAAAACCATACTGACCCTATTTGATCTACAATTTAGTTTATGCTGTTCTTCTGTGTTTGCTTTCACCACTTTAGATAGGAGGCTATTTCATATTTTTTCCACACACACACACAAATATATATCACCCTCCATTTAATATGCATGAGTTTGTTTTTTGTAAATCTTTTCTTCTGAAAATATCATCTGCCTATACCTGGTTGTAGCCCTTGATATTTGATAGCTGCTATCATATCCTCTTTCCTCTGCTCCATGCTCTGCATGTTTTGCTCCTCTAGTCTTTCTTTGTATGATTTTCATACACCATTTTAGTCTCCCTTTTTCACAATCTCAAATTTATTTATGTTCTACTGCTAATGTGCAAAATGTACATATTATAACGTATATATTATAACATACATGGTGCTACTGAGCTACCATAATCAAAGTAGTTGGTTAATAAAATTCCAATATAAACTATAAAGCCTAAAAATTCTTTAAAAAAATCTTTAAAAATGTAAAATTAGGCTTTTAAGATAGTACTATCACAATCTCTGTAAGATGAACTATTGGCAAGAGTTGAAAACTATACAATATCATTGTTTATTAGTGTAATTGTTACAAAGCCTCAAAAGTCCCACTCTCTTTAATCTCACATATACCCTTTTTATTTTTTGCCTTTTATTTATCTAAAAAACTTTTGTCCCCTTTATGTATTGATCACATGTCAACTTATTATTTTCTAGCCCTGATAACCTTCTAAACATACTACTGCTATAATTNTTTCTTTTTTTTTTAACTGTTTATTTAAACCACAATAGTCACTCAAAAAGCATAACATTTACAGTGGACAACAGAGAAGTTACATTTGGAATGAACAGGTTATGAACACCATGTGAGTCTAGAAACACAGAGCCAAAATGAAGTACACAGTACACAGCGGGGAGTGGACTCCTCTGTAGACGTCTCCTTCAGGTCACGTTGTTCTGCACAGCTGGCTGGGGGAGCGAGGTCTCGGTGACGATGCCGAGTTTCTCGCTCTCCCTTTGACTGGTACATCACGTGCTGGTTGTTGTGGTCGCACGTGCAGCCTTCTGTTGGGATGGCGTTCAGCTGTCTCTATGGCAGCTGGTGGTCAGCCTATTGGCCTCAGGGGTAGGTTCTGACTTGTGCCCTGATTGGTTCTGGCAAATGTAAAAGACCGGCAGGTGCAATCCACACTTGCCGGTTATAGCTCCAGCTTCCAGTTCTCATCTGGTCTCTAGTGTGCGTGTATCCTGCTACTTGCCTGCTTCTGCAGTTTATTTTTGTTCTATTGGCTGCTTTCTCTCTCACTCACTCCTCTGCCTACGCTGTTACCCTTTGCTCACAGCTTCTCCGTTTCCCTTGGTTCTCCCTTCACTATTGCTGCCTATTTCCTTTTGCCTCTCTCTACCCCTCCGGGTCCACCTTCTTCTCTCCTGCCCTCCTCTTCCTCCCCTTCCTCTCCCTCCTCTTCTACCCCCAGCCTCTGGTACTTAGCTTTTTGCTTATACTTTTCTGCACATTCCACCTGTGCCTCACTCCCTCTGCCATTACTGGTTTCCGCCCTCTCTGGCAGAGCAGGTACTCCGGGGTAGCCCACTCACCATATGTGTGGCTTTCAGGTCCCAGAAATCTTCCATCTTACTTTAGTCCTGTTTGTAATGTTTGTCCTGTCTGTCGTTCCCTTCCCTTCTGTACCAGCTCAGGTTCCAGGTGCTGCCAGTCCGGGACCGCGACGTGCCACGGGGCCTGCAGCATCCAAGACCATCCCCACCATTAGGGGCAAGGGAGAAGACCAGTCCTCGGTTAGACTCCGCACCCGGGTGGGTGGCACGCTGTGCCTGAGCTTCCTTTTTTGTGTTTGTGCGGGGGTTCCGTCCTGAGCCTGGGTGGGTCCCTAACAGTAACAATACCTTACCCTACCTTTAAATGAAAAATATATCCATCTGTGGATATACACTGCAGTTATCCAGCCAGGCCATGTGGAAAACATATTTTAGTTTGCCCAGGAACAGAGAAAAGGGAGGAGCGACTTGGTGTAACCATTTATGAAATATTGTTTGAGCCTAGAGTAGCCCAACTAGGTGTAAGAAACTATTGGTTAATTAGACAATGTTCGGCAAATTGTTTAACCTCCTTGCTGCTTTGTTACATTGCCTTGCTACCTTTAAGATACATGAAATGGTGACTCCTAAATCCCTTTCCTCTTCAGTATTTTGTATATACCATTAATGTAACGCCATTAATGGTATATTGAGCATATGGGTTTTTTTGTGTGTCCTAAATGCATGATTTTGCATTTTTGCCATTAAACTGCAGTTGCCACACTCTTGACCATTCCTTCAGTCTACCTAGATCATCCATCATTGTTTTTAGCCCTCCTGGTCTGTCGACCCTCTAACATATCTTTGTGTTATCTACAAAAAGGGATATTTTCCCTGGATACCATGTGTTATGCAACCAATAAATATATTAAATAGCACTGCTCCAAGTACAGATTCCTGGGGAATTTCACTGATAACCTTACCATCCCCTGAAAGGATTCCATTTACTACAATTATTTGTTGTGTATTCTGTAACCAAGATTGTATCCACTCGACTATTTTTTTTTTATCTCAGATTTTCTTGCTTGTTTAACAGTCTGGGATGAGGCATTGTGTCGAAAGGCCACTAAAATCTAGATAGGCTATGTACACAGCTCCCCCTTGATCAAATGCTTTGGTTCCCCAATCAAAAAATTCTATTAGATTTGTTTGATGTAATCTTCCCTCTGCAAAACCATGCTTTTGGGGTCTTCTAAGTTTTTTTTTATTTCAAATATCCTACAATGTGTTCTTTTAACAAGATTTCCATTAATTTCCCTATTTCTAATGTTAGACTTAGTAGTCATACTGGCACTCAACTGATGACAAATCACTATATTTATTCGAAATATGCGCAATTATAAACCTGAGTTCTTGAGCAGCTCACAATGGGGGCGACTTGACCCCTGGAAAATGGTAATTTGTATGTTAACCAGAGCTTTATATTATGAAACATATGGACATATACGAGAAGTACAACAGAGCATATAGATATCTCAGATTGACATTGTATATGTAAGCAAAACAATGTGGTTCACATAATATATATAGGGATATATAGGGAAGATTTCTATAGAAAAAGACAAATAATTTTATATGAATTATCATGTTAATATTAATATCATATAGTATAATGAACTTGTATTATGGATGACACTCAACAATGAGCATGATTCCAAAACATCTACTGTAGCTAAGAACAAAGATAATCCAATGGGAATATGGTAATAAATTATAAAGAGAGAATATATGGTGACCAGAATTAAATAAATTCATTAGTGTCAAAAACAGAATAATGATATAATCTATTGATAAATCAATAGTATAGCATGATAAAATAATGCTTTAAATAATATTCAGTGATAAACATAAATCAAAAAGCCAAGTAAATCACAATTCAAAGTTCTTAATAACTTTGAATGCGTTAAATCAACAAATCAAGACTAAATAAAATTATTCAGTGACAGAACCACAAAAATAGTAATAATAATCTTGTCAGTTGACGGGCCCATGATATATATTTTTATTTATATTTTTATTTAATAGAATGCTAATGATCCGGGTTTTTTTTATAAAATATTCTCAACTGGATTTCTCTGGATACATTAAATAATTACAAAGGCCATCTAATTTAACCTCTAAAACCTTGTATGTAAATCTTTAGTGGGTAAAATATGGCTCTTAATTTATTATACTCTCCTATTATTGTTTCATTGACCTTGATAATCTTATAGATTTATATTTCAATATTCATTTATAATTAAGTGCTATTGTTTCTTTTAATCAGTTTGGAAAAATGTAATTCAAACTGAGTATCCAGAAGGCCTCTTTTTTACACAATAGTGGAAAGCAGTTCCCTTCTCGTATGGAAGGTTTAATCAGTTCAGTTTCCATAATGGAGATGGATTGGATGTTAACTCCATGACATTGGTCTATATGTCTTGACAGTGAATGTTTAAGGTTCTAATTATGATCCTCCGATGTTCGAGAAATCCTGTATTAAGCTCCCTCATGGTGCGTCCTACATACTGTTTTCCACATATGCAGGAAGTTAAATACACAACAAAGGAGTTTCTACAATTTATATACATTTTTACATTATACACCTTATTTTCTTCTATGGATCTAAATTGAAGATGTTCTTTATTCATAAATCTACAGCAATACAGTTGTATCTGCCACAAGGGTGGCACCCAATTAATTTGGAGGACAATCAGTTCTCATTGTTCATTGAACCTTCACTAGTATAAGATTTCTTACAAAAAGGCTATTTAAATTATTTGCCTTTCTGAAAATAACAGTAGGTTGCTGTTTTAAGTTGTTCTTCAGTACTTGATCACAATCTAAAATGAGACTGTTACATTTAATCTTTTTAATTTTATTGGAACACGAATTGAACTGTGTAATAGACATGGGGCATGTTTGTTTCTTGTTTTCAAAATGGTTATTGTTTTGCAAAAGAGTATTCCTATTTGTTACCAGTGCTTGTTTTAGTGAATTTTCTACTAAAGTATGAGGGTATTTTTGTGAAATAAAGGACTGTTTTAACTGTTTAGCCTGTGTAAAAAATCATCCAAAGAGGAACAGTTCCTTCTTAATCGAAGAAACTGACCTGTAAAAATTGGTTTGTGTCTACCTTTTTTTTTATAACCTTTAGTGCAGATATTACCGTTATCAATATAGACTGTGATATCTAAAAAGTTAATACTTGTGTCACTGACACAATGTGTGAATTTCAATCCAAAGTTGTTATCATTAGTGGATTAGTGGTACAGAGCTTGCTACTCAATACAGGCCAGAGGGAGGGTAGGACAGGCAGAGGTATGTAATAAAGCAATGACACTTCCAGAGCCCAGGTCCATGACTTATCGCAAAGCAATGGAGGAGTCACAGGCAGGTACCGATGTGAGCAGCTACAAATACGAGCACCAACAATAGCAGGTAGACAGCAGAATTTAATTGCATGATACAAAGTAATGCTGGCAGAAATGGAGTGGGGAAGATGGATGGAGCCGAGGTCTGGAGGTAGAATATAGCCATTGTGGTTGTAGACCAGGAAGTCGAGGGCTCCAACATATGATAAATTTCAGTGTGCAGCTGCGTATAGAGGAAGTTGCCAGTAAGATAGGGGCAAGATCCGGGATCAAAAATGGCCACTCTTGGCCTCAGCTGAGAAGCGCAATGGTGGGAAACTGTGTTCCGTTGTACCTGCTGCGAAATGCCAGCCCATCCAAGGAGGGGACAAGCAGAGCACCAGGCGGCAGATCGAATTAGGGTCAAGTGCTCTCGTGAAGTGGCTGGAGTGGGTGCTGGAGCCCTGTATTGCCTGAAGAAGGAGTCAAACTATGCAGGCATACACACATACATACACAAACACCCACATATATACACACACATACACACTTCATATAAGNTGGTAACCTAACAAAGAGCTCATTTCTGACTAGCCATTTGCAACTTTAAAAGGACAGTAGACTGATTGATCTGTAAGATGTAAAAAAATAAATAAAATAATAAAAATAATAAAAAAACAAATCTATTGTGTCCGTGTGTTTTTTTTTAAACAAAATGTAAATTTTTTTTTACTCTGCTCATACAAAAGCTTTGCTACTAGTTTCAGCCTATTTGAAACAGTAGCATAAGTGATCCCTGTCCTGTGCACTTTGGGTTAGTGCAGTGCGGCATCTTTGTTGTGTCTCCGCTACATTTGTTGCAATTAAAGATTTCCGCTATGAATTCTATCGGACTGTAAAATAATTCTCAGTGACTTATTTCTTTTTTAATAGCAAATGATAATAACATGACAACAGTCCTACAACATCCTCATTTTATAATTTGATTTTATTTATGTTCCATAAACCAAAATATTTTTTTGGTCCAAGAAAACGCAAGCCGCTAAACAAACTGCGGGGAGCCGATGCTTGCGCATTGCGTTGCTTTGATGAGCTATTTGCGCGCGAGTTGCGCGCGAGTTGCGCAGGAGTTGCGCGCGAGTTGCGCGCGATTTACGCGCTTTGCGGNCGATTCAGAGTTGCACTAATTGATGAAAAAACGCAAGTCTGCATAAGGCGCACAGCGCAACCATGCACAATCTGCGCGTGCGCTGCGCCCGAACTCTGGATCTGGTCCACTATGTTCAGCTTTTGTGAATGAAACTAATTTTAATATTTGCAGCATTAAAAATTGATATTCACAGCTTTATTCACGATAACCAGCATAGTAACTGCCGTGAGTACTATGCCAACTTTTGATGAATGAAAACTTGTAAAAAGAAATGTAAATGTAAAAAAATTAAAGGTTAATCCCTTCCTGTTCTGACGCTACAAAACATCATTGGAATCAAACTGGTCACTATACCCGTATATGAGCTCTTTGAGGGGTGGAGTTTATAATATTGTATTACTTGTTGGGAGATTTTATTCTACTGATACAACCGGTGGCTCTGCAAATGCAACATGGCGCACTAAACCATTCCATCTGAATCTGCACTAAAAAAGCCAAATGCCGCTCCTTCACTGACCCCCTGGTGTACCCAGATAGTGTTTTACAAACATATATGGGATATTTCTAAAATCTGCAGAATCAGGGGATTATATTTTAAGTTTTGTCCTGGTTACCATCGGTCCAGAATAAAATGGATTAACATGTAAAATTTGCTAAAACGAAAAAGGGGAAATTTTTACATTTTACCCTCACTTTGCTTTAATTATTGTTAAACACCTAAAGGGTTAACAAACTTCCATAGGGCTGTTTTGGATACTTTTAGGGGTGCAGTTTTCTAAATGGGGTCATTTATGGGAGTGTCTATCACACAGGCCCCTCAAAGTCACATCCAATGTGAACTGGTACCTAAATTTTTGAAACTTTCAAGTTATCTTAAAATTACAAAAAATTGCTACTGAGTTTATGAGCCACCTACCGCCCTAAAAAGTATAAGTATATATAAAATGATGGCAACAGAAAGTAGACATATTGAAATTATTATTTATTAACTATTTTATGTGGTATCTGTGTTACAAGCAGAAATGTTTCAAAATGAATTTTGAAAATGGCAACATTTTCGCATTATTCATGAAATTTGCACATTTTTTCACAAATAAATACAGACTGTTTTAAACAAATGTACCACTAACTTAAAGTACAATGTGTTAAGAAAAAACAAACTCACAATCAGTTAGATACGTAAAAGCTTTAAAAAGTTATTACCACATAAAGTGTAACATGTCAGATGTGTAAAATAGGGCTTGGTCTTTAGGGACCAAATAGGCTGGGTCTTGAAGTTCAGTTGAAATGTTGTTGTTTCATTATTATTGTGTGTATTTAAGGTTGCCACCTTCCTCACCAAAAAATACCAGCCAGGGTAGAGAGGGGTGTGGCTTTGGGGGTGTGGCTTTGACAGGGCTATCTGTGCAACAATTTCCAATCTAAAATTATATACAGTGTGCTATGTACAGTACAGAGATAATATATGGGAGTTATATACATTATGCTATGTACAATACAGAGATAATACATGGGAGTTATATACATTGTGCTATGTACAATACAGAGATAATACATGGGAGTTATATACATTGTGCTATGTACAATGCAGAGGTAATACATGGGAGTTATACACAATGTGCTATGTTCAATACAGAGGTAATACATGGGAGTTATATACATTGTACTATGTACAATGCAGAGGTAATACATGGGAGTTGTATAACAGTGTGCTGCTATGTATAATACATTAGATGGTAATACATGGTTGTTATATACAGTGATGGTATAGTCAGCTAATGGTTTATTAGTTGAATATTATACAGGTGCACAAAGGGTTAACTGGTCATTGCAGTTCTGCAGGCATGCCCAGAAGCAATATGCAGGTCCGCATATGTAAAGAAGATATCTAGGTATAATTCCTTATATGTCAGAACACAACCAATGGGCCTAAAAACATATTCACTTAATAATTGATGTGGTTTGCTTGCTTAAATGATGCAACCAACATTGTGGATGACCTGCGCAGTAAGGGGCTCATTCACATTATTGGCCAGTGTCAACAATTTTTCACTAAGTGCACACTGTTCTTCTTTGGGGCCGATTCAATTCAGGCTTTAGATGCGAAAAAGCCGGTTGTGCGCTTTTTCCACACCTAATATGGTATTACTTAACCATGTCTTTTTATTGAATTGACCCCTTTATCTTTTCACCCTTTTTTCATCACCTTAAGTTTTCTAATGTCCACCGTCTGTCTCCACTGATATAAAGATGATTTATTATATTTAATTATGCAGCTGATGTTTCCTACTTACCCTTTTCCTACTTCTGGCATCCAAATTAATCAATAATTAACATCTGGGACAGGAATTCTGCATCTGCACAGTACTGCAGAGAGTCCCGGCTGTTATCTGGATGCTGGGCAGTTTAATAAGCGCAGCTGGCACTCATTAGCAGCCGGTTCTTAGAACCAATACCAACATTAGGAAGTGGTTCTGCAGATCCGGTGAAAACTTGCAGAATCCCACCACTGCATGTACCCCACATAATGTCTATGCATTGAGAGATCAAGACAGAGCCTTGTCAATGGTAATCATGCCCCTCACCTCTGATTGGTCAGTCACACACACCCTTTGGACCCTTAGGACAGTGGTTCCCAAACTTTCTCAGTTGAGGCACCCTTAGGGGAGCCTTGAAAAATTATGGAGACCCTAAGACATAATAATTTTAAATTTTTACGTTTTTGAGTCAGAATAGTGTAATAACTATTTAGGTAAAGACAGAAATACTTCAGGTTGATAATAAATCTTGTTTATCTCCTACACGAGATGTAAAATTGTGCTTCTAAGTAACACAAGCAACATAGCACCACATTGGAAATAACATTCCGCAGCACCCCAATGAGAGTGTTGCGGCACCCCAGGGAGCCACGGCACACAGTTTGGGAACCACTGCCTTAGGATGAACTGGCAGGTTTCTTCTGACATCACAAGCACTAGAGCCCCTCTCACCTGTCACATGGTCTGTAGTGCGGCAGCCATTTTGTTGTTGACATGATCGCTGCAGCAGACAGGTCTCACTCTTTACCCACATCGTGTAGCCGGGAATGAAATGCAGCAGGTCTCAAATTTACCTGCAATTACTATTAGCATAAAAAAACAGCACCAGCCTCCTGGTGCAATTACCGGTCAGGCAGGTAGTTTACCGGCTGGGTGGCACACCTATCTGTATTATCACTATAATTTTATAACCACCAGTGTATAGTGTATAGTAACTTTTGTTTGACTCCAAAATAATTCTTATTCCATATCAAAGAGGCAACAGTTAATACTACTCATTCTTTATCTACCCTTTACACATTCATTTCTTTCAGTTACTTTCTGTCTTGGTAATGATTGCCATAAAACATTTCAATACACTCTTGAAATATAACAGAGCTGATAGCTTGACAATTGTAAAATTTCTAATGTCAGAGATTGTTTATAAAGTAAGAATGTCAGAGTTGTAACATAAAAAGATTTGATGCTGTCCAGAATGAAACCAAATTACATGTGTTTCAGGACTTAATGAGAAGACAGTCACAGAAGAGAACGTGTATGAGGCTCTTTTCTGCCATTTAGGCAGTAGGTACAACACTGTATGTTGATTTTTTTGTTTAATTCAATAAAAAAATAAATGTAGGAAAAGGTTATGTTATATTGTATTTTATAAAGATGTCAACATGTTAGTTCCATAAATGGAGGCATCAACTGCTATGAAGTTTATATTAATAGATGATATAAATGACATAGGACATATAATGGAAATGTAATACTAGCTCATTGCCTTACAATAGTATAATTTGTCTTGCCATTTTCTGATCAAAGTTCTTTTGATATAATTGATCTCTCAAGTGTGATGCTACTGAAATTAGATACGTTCACATGTATAATAAATATCTATCTATCTATCTATCTATCTATCTATCTATCTATCTATCTATCTATCTATCGCAGAGGGAATACAATGTATTCCTTATGCTGGGCCTGGCCTGATAAAGTGGTTGTGGTGGGGAGGGGTGGTGGCCTGGGGAGGATCAAATAGGAGTGGTGCGTGACTATTTCTGATGGTGGCCCTGCTCTTAGCCACATTGTTACGTAATATATACAGTAGGTGGAATAGGGCATATAAGTAATCATTTTAGTTTATTATTAAGCTGCAGGAGAGAGGGAGCAAGCAACTTAACCCATTCCCGCCAACGGGAAGGTCTGTAATGACGAGCGCCGTACACCGCAGGGGTGACAGTATAGTAATGGCAGCTGTCAGTGACAGCTGCCATGCTACTGGAGCCGGGGGGGACCAAAATTACTGGTCCCGTCCCCGGCAAAAGCTGCGATTGGCTAGTCAATTCTTACTAGCCAGTTGCAGCCTTAAAGGGACAGAGGACTGACAGATCCTGTGCTTATTTTACACAAACAGGCTATTAGTAGCCTGTATATGAATGAATAAGAGCAGGATCTTTGTATAAAATGTAAAAAAAAAATAATAAAAATAATAATTAAAAAATAATAAAAATAATAATTAAAAAATAAATAAAAAATAAAATTTAAAAAACAAAATCTATCGTTTCTGTGTGGGTTTTTTTTTTAAAAAACCAAAANTTTTTTTTTTACTCTACTTACAAAAGCTGGCATAGTAATACATTCACATGTATTATATCTATCTATCTATCTATCTATCTATCTATCTATCTATCTATCTATCTATCGCAGAGGGAATACAGTGTATTCCTTATGCTGGGCCTGGCCTGATAAAGTGGTTGTGGTGGGGAGGGGTGGTGGCCTGGGGGAGGATCAAATAGGAGTGGTGCGTGACTGTTTCTGATGGTGGCCCTGCTCTTAGCCACATTGTTACGTAATATATAGGTGGAATAGGGCATATAAATAATCCGTATATAAGTTTCTTGAGGGGTGTAGCTTATAATATTGTATCACTTGTTGGGGGATTTTACTCTACTGATACAATCGGTGGCTCTGCAAATGCAACATGGCGCACTAAAACCATTCCAGCTGAATCTGCGCTAAAAAAAAGTCAAATTCCGTTCTTTCATTCTGACCCCTGCGGTGTCCCCAAATAGCGCTTTACAACCATATATGGGATGTTTCTAAAATCAGCAGAATCAGGGGATTACATTTTAAGTTTTGTTTTATGGGTAACATCTTTCCTGATTAACATCTGTCCAGAATAAAATGGATCAACATGGAAAATTTGCAAAAAAATTGGA
>JABWIB010001539.1:23782-40652 GCA_016617825.1 Platyplectrum ornatum | reverse complement strand
AGAGAGAGAGAGAGAGAGAGAGAGAGAAAGTGAGAGAGTTATGAGTAACTATAGAGTATCTGTTTATATTATATGTTAAATGGACCTATAATATGACAGCAAACAAGCAGCTAAAAGTGCTTGTACACAGTAATAAAATTAAAGGATCATCAGGACAGGCATAATGGGAAATGTTCTGTGCCCATAGTTCTCTATTAAATAGAAACTTAAGAACTAAAACCTTACCTCCGGGTCGGCCCTGTCCCCGGGTCAGCCCCGCCCTGCCCCACTGACTCCGTCTCCGGACGGCCCAACTCCGCCCCCGGACCCGCCTAAGCCCCACCCCCTTTGAACGCTGCAAATCGCGGCAATAGTAAAAATTAAAAGAATAGTCTTGTTTGTCCCCATAGCGGGACACACTGGGAATCGGGAGGGACAGCGGGACAGTCCCCCAAAAGCGGGACTGTTCCGCTGAAAGCGGGACAGTTGGGAGGTATGCTAAAGCTCCAGCAGCTATCCTGGAATGATCAATTGCACAACAAATGCAAAAAAAAAAAAAATGGAAATGCTCAGGGTATGATACCAAGTTTAATATCAACAAGAATTAAGACCAATCAAACATACACATTAAAAATAAGAACACACTAGGGGAATATTTACTGAACTGGGAAGAATGGAAAAGTGGAGATGTTGCCCATAGCAACCCATTACATTATAACTGACATTCTCTAACATGGAAAAGGAAAGTCACAGTTAAAATCTGATCTCCACTTTTCCATTCCTAGTTTAGTAAATATAGGCCCCGATCTTATTAAACATATTGTGTTATTCTACCTGCTCTGATCGTAACAAGTCAGAAATTGTACACACTGTAACGATGAAAATATCCAACTCGCTGACACAGGACTGTTGTTGTTGTTGTTGTTGGAAATACTGAACAAATCCCTTCTTAGTCCAGGGGCTGCTATCACGTTCAATTGAACAGCAATCTTTAGCTATGGAGCTAATCAGCAAACACTGAACCAGGACCAGCCAAGAATAATCAATGAAGAATTGCAATTTTTGCTGGGTGGTCTTCTTATTCCAAAACATTTATTAATACATCTTTTCATGTGATGTATTAAAAAATGTTTTGGAATAAGAAAATCAGGAGTGGCTCATCTCTGCATATATATGAAGACTTTCAGTCCAGATACAGATATAGTGTGCCGTTTTAAACTTCAACGACACCAGGTTCCTAGATAAGGACCGCAGCTCCCATTTAATAAATTGTCCTCCTTGACTTGGGATCCTCTGTAACACTAGAATGAAGCATAGAGGGGGTGTCTCTGGGTGCAATAACGTTTTATTTTAAAAACACAAAGTAAAAACACGTCTGTTAAAAGTACGTACCAGATAAGTGTCTTGTAAAACAGCATATCCTATACATGTAAGGCATAAACTTCACCATTCCAGAAGTCCACAACATAAGATCATGGAGACCGGAGTTATACACTTCATGCAGGTCTGTTTGGAAGTCCGAACAAGTGGAACAACGGTATAACGGAGCATCGCTTTGGAGTGACATCCTGTTCTACCATGGTAACTAGGACAGAGATAAAGAATCCCGTACGGCAACAATGTTTCGTTTTGACCCCAGGACCAACGAGATGACAGTGTCATCGGTCATCATGTATTTCAAGTCAGACTAGTTGCTGCCTTTATCAATAAAAAACTCTTTTCTTCTACAATTGATTTTTGATGTACAATTGTAGGCTTGCAACTCTTAATGTTGAGAATTACACGAATAGTGAGCACTTCAGAATAACTTCATTTAATGCACTCAAAATACAAAAATACAAAAAGACTTAAACATAAATACAAAAGTTAGAAAGTTTCAAAGTTTACAAAAATCATGTAAGTGTAAGTTTGATTAGTAAGTGTGTATGAGAGTATGTAAAATGTGTGTCTGATTCAAATGTATGCCTCTCTGTGAGTGTCCTTGTCTGCGTCAGTGTAAGTGTAAGAGTCTGTGTAAGTGTCCCCGTGTAAGTGTATAGCGCTTTTGTTCTCAAACCCAACCCCCAACATCTGTATGTAATTTGGTAAACACAAAACCCATTCATAGAATACACTAATGATTTAAAATCTAACATAAATAAACCTTAACATATGTTATATGTTATTCTAGAAAATGTCTAAGTATTATATATTCTGAAATTAATAATGTTTGACATCTCTAAAATACAAAATACACCATTGTAAGTAACAAGATACCTTCTGAGTGAAATTAGGACCACATGTTGACATTCCATTCCAACAGACTGGAGTGAATTCATTATTTATGTTACAGTTACCATCCTCGAACACTGATGTATTTGTGAAAAACAAAATTATTATAACACACATTCATATTTTTAATATTATATTTCTTACAATCAACAAGGCAGACTCAAGAGGTTATGCATTGATGGATGAGTCCCAAACTCCCCCCCTGGACCACATGTCAATCCTCAACGACTCTTGCTTTTCTCTCTGCCGCTAATCCCAATATGGCTCACTCAAATCAGCCCACAATGATGGATTCANCTCTTGCAAGAGGGGAGCTTCGGCAAAACTCACTCTCAATGACAACCACTAGCACCACACGTTCTCTGTCAAGATGTTACCCCGCTCTCTGATTTTCCCACTCAACTCTTTCTGGATTTTCCTCAGACAGTACTGCCAATTACAATACAGCATTTGCAACATGTCGAGATTTGGTAAACCACAAATAGTAGGTAATCAGGCAATACTTTAAATTTTAAATGGAGATATTTAACCCATGGCATACCAGGGTATCATAATAATAAATAAAAAAGTAACAAAATGCCATCACATATGTCTAGAAATGCATACATGAAACAAAACAGATTTCATCTCTATCTATGTTTGCTGCATTCTAGTAACAAAGATGTATTTCTTTAATACTGTATTTTTGTAATGCAATATAATGTTTCATTAGTGGCATCTGAATTGTTTAAGCGCAAGAAAATGTGATAGCTAAAATAATTGGTGGCATAAAATATTTCTGCACTTTGAAAGAGCATGTCAGTTCAAGATGTGTGAAAAGTATTTTCTAAACAAATAAAGCAGAAATCTGCTACATCTATAGGATTTCCTACATAAAAATAGGATCACTTAGAATAACAGATTAATGGAATAACCTCACTTCCAGTTATTAATACACTATGGCCTAAATTCACTAAGCGGGGAGTTTGCAGGGGAATTGAAAAGTGGGGATGTTGCCCATAGAAACCATCAGATTCAAGCTCAATTCTCCAGTACATAAAATGATTGGTTGCTATGGGCAACATCCCCAATTTTCAATTCCCCTGGAAACTCCCCGCTTAGTGAATTTAGGCCTATATTTCTGCTCTTTTCACTAATTTATGTTTATTGATATTATAGATTTACAATTCATTATAAAGATTAGTTTTATTTAATTATCAGTCTGTAAATTAAAGTTAAATTTCATTAGTTGTAAACAGTATTAGAGTTGTCTGATGGTGGGATGGCTTTACTATTGGGATGTAAGTGGCAGCGGGTGGGGTCGGGAGCTGTCCCCATATGTAATCAGGGAGTGGCAGAGTGGAGTGGAGACACGATTGGAGACTTCAGTGGATTTCGGATGATCCAAGCTGCAGTGGAGCTGAGGAGTGTTGGTGGAATGTAGGAAACTTAAGGGGATGCAGCTGGTTGTTTTCTTAACATATAAAGTCTGTTGAATGCTCATCTCTTTCCGTACACTGCCGGGGAACAACACAGATCAGGAGAATTCGGAAAGCCAGAGAAATCGGGACCACTCGGGTGGACGAGGCTGGGAGTGAGGTAAGTAACATGGGAGACGTCCAGGGGAATGGTATGGAGGACGGAGATGTCTGGTGATGGAAGCTGTTAAAAGAAAACTTTAGCAGAAATGGATATTATCTTATGTATTGTGATGTTAAAGGAAAGATTATAAAAGAGATCTATTTATTCTATATATACTCTGGAGGATTGGAGGAGGAACAAAGGGAATATTGTGGAGACTGAAGAAAGAGGATTTAATAAAGTTGTAAAGAGACTGGTTGGCAACGTGAAATATCAGACTGTGAGTAAATAATACATCTGTGGATACAAGATTTAAGCTGGGCATTCACAGTAACGACTGCCGTTTCCGCGTGTTTTAGACCAATTTTATAGAAGATTTTGGTGTTAATATCACTACCATACACAGCGGAATATTGGTCCGAAAAAAAAAACAGCTACAGAACCTAAAGATTTTAGTGGTAAAAAAAATGGTTAGCTAAGAAATTTGTCTGGCGCATTCATGGCACCAAATTCGTTCCTGGGGTTCATAAAAAAACATTGGAAAAACATTGGTAGCGATGTCGATCTTTACCATCCATGGCAAGACAAAGGACCCCCGAACCAATAATCACTGACTTACACCTTCACTTGCTATACACAGCTGTCTCAGCCCTAAATTTTATCATCTCTACTTCTAATTCTAATTCCATTCAATAAACTTTTAAAATCAATTTTAGTGGTCTGTGTCTTTATTTAGTGTGAATGTTGATGGCTTGGGATGGGTTTCAGGCTTTGGATGTTTAAATGATGGGTAAGCCTACCATGTTAGGTTTTTTTTGTTTTTTTCAAGCTTTTCCACTTTAAAGTTTGAGATTAATTTCAGTGAGTCATAATATAGGACAGACAATGGAAGTGAATAAATCTTCCAATGTGTTAAAAGGAAATGTTTCTAGCAAATAGAGAAGATTAGTATTACTGGTTTCAAGTCAGTTTTACTGCAAAAATCAGTTTATTAGATCACACAATTGTTTCTTTTTCCACAGTTTAATAAATCTAACCCCTAATGTTCCATCTGTGTAAGGAAACACCCTTACAGTTATCTATATACTGAAATAGTAAGCTTCGCTTTTATTTTGGAAGAGAGGGAATGTCTAATTTTTAATGGATATATTGGCATCTCTAATAGATATGATAATAAACAATTATAATACTGTATTATATGACAAAATTGTTTCAGCAAAAACAAATAATACAAAATAACATAATATTCCTCATCTGTGTTTTGTTTTTTGATCATTAAAACATACATTTTCAGTAAGAGAGTACAGAAATCCATAAAGACACACACATACAGCTATGAGTTATTGCATCCAGAGGTAATTTCATCTCTAATGTTGACTGGAATGCATTTTTTTGACAGATTGTCTCAGCCGCTCTTCCTTATATACCTGAATCATAAATGTACTATCTTTGAAGTTGCATTGTTTATGTAGTTTGTGCTGCAAAATGCTTGTCCTCTCCAATTATGCTGCTCACATTCTCTTGCTGTCAATATTTGTGAAAGTTCTGCTTTTTCTCAAGACATCATTAAATCAGATTTTGCTTATTTTAGTAGTGATGTGTAGTACTTTTATATACATTATAAGTGCTAATTGCTAACTTGCTGTAAAATGACAAAATGTGTAGGAGAAGGGGAGTTCTGAGGGCAGAAGCAGAGGCAGAAGCTGAGAAAACATAAAGCAATATTTGTGTTCAATACAAGTACAATCAACAAGTATTTCCCCTGCATGCAAAAAATATAATGTTTATGCACATCTCAAATTGAAATGGGCCTGATTCTCAACTAATAACAATAGTCAATATCTGCTTGCTACATGCAGGTGGACCAGGTTTTGAGCAGGTGGGGAGTGACTTTATTCAGTACAAATGGATTTAGGTTTGATGGGTAAGGAAGGCATTTCAATTGTATAGATGAGCTGGGCTAAGTATCTGTTGTACAGATAATTTGCAGAAAACAGCCTTGCGCATAAAAAGAGTGGCATGCTTAGCACTTAAGGGAGGGTTCTTGACATTTTAGAAGTGGCGGCATGAATTGTAGTGGTGGTATTGAAACATAGATTATAATAGAAGTGAATGGAGATTTTTAGTTTGTCAATTAGGTCAGTGTGAGAAGGGCCGGTATGGTATACCCCTATATACACCCTGAATTTGAGACCTGGACGATACGATTATAACTTAGTAACAGAAACACTGTACTCCTATGGGAAAACATCAGATCAAGATCTGGGCCTAAATTCACTAAGCGGGGAGTTTGCAGGGGAATTGAAAAGTGGGGATTTTGCCCATGGCAACCAATCAGAATTGAGCTCACATTCTCCAGTATGTAAAATGAAGCTGAAAGCTCGAATCTGATTGGTTGCCATGGGCAAAATCTCTACTTTTCAAGTCCCCAGCAAAACCCCCGCTTAGTTATTTAGGCCGTAAAGTTTAAATATGGATAGATTAGAACAATGTGTCTGCTGTTTTTTGTATCCTCTGTATATATCATTTGCAGGGTAGGAGCAGATCATAAGTTCATTGTAACAATACATTTTCATATGCTATTGCAATACTTGACATTTAAAAAAAATGATTACATCTATACAATGTTCCCCTGCTTATATGGTGAATTTGAACATTATGTATTGATTTTATATTTTAGTTGTACTGTTTAAATGAAGAAGTGTATTTTTGCTCTGCCAGAAAAATGTAGCACATTTCCATGTACTACATGCAGTTTCATATATAAATCAATGAATATTTATCCAGAATTATTTCCTATATAGTTGAATCTTAAGGATTTACTATTCATTACTTTAAAAGGGAAATGGACTACTGTTTGCATTCTGCATCCTGGATCAATCACAAAAACATGCAGAGTAAGTAAGACATGGAATTTATATGGATTTCAGTTACAAAGCTTCATTGGTTTGTTTATCTGTGTAATTGTCTGAGGTGTCAGATGTTTCTTTAGCTGCGTTGAGCACATCTCAATGGATCTGTTGCTGTACGTTTTGAATTTGAATCTTACAGAGCATGAATTTAAATATAAATAGTGTTTCATAAGCTTGATGTTTTGATTAAAAGAGATTTCAAAAAGTAGAATACACTATACTGTTTATATTTTCCAAAGGAATTTAAAAGCCATTTGCAACTTCTGAGCCTAATCCAGATTTAACAACATAGGGCCTGATCTGAATNAAGGTTTCATCCCCAGGTACAGAATTTTTCCATTCCTTAGTCAAGATTGCATTGCCTTCACCAGAACTGCGTTCACCAGCGCTCCCTTGCATAAGCATAAAAAAGACTAGTTACATGTTCAGAATCGTGATAACAGTATCTTCAACAAAAGCGATAAGGTCAAAATACGGTGTTACATAATTTAACTACAAAATGATGATATGTATATACTATAAAAATATTAACTGATTCTAATTTACTTGCTGTCATTTAGTTTTGTGAAAATTGAGATTTCTATAACCCATGATGAAAGCAATGAAGGTTTACAACATTACATGCGAAAACTTTGTAGAGGATACCATACAAGGAAACTACAGGTGTAACAGAGCCTCCATCTGATGAGAGTCCANCAAGATGGGGCTATAGCAACTTCAACCAGGAATAGTACAGTTGGTACAATCCTGGAAAACCGTTCCCCCTATACTCACCTTTCATTTCTCCAGCAGATGATCTCTATAACTGTGCTACTGGGACAGACCATAGTACTGCTATAGTTACATGATGCTACTCTTTGGTACTCTCCACTGACGTGTGTGTGTAAAGAGGGAAGGAAGCATTTATGATAAGGTGTAAAATTAGTGTTTGGAAAAGACATGCATGTGTGAAGGGGTAAAATTACAATTCTATATGTGCTAGTAGAATATTAGGTGTCTAGGTGCCTTTTCACATCAAACTAACACAATTTTAGAAAAAAATCAACTTTTACTTTCCCTAATTTTATTTCAATTTGGTATAAACAAATGTTGCCATGTGTGTAAAGATAACCTCAAAATTTTAGGCTGATATGTACAGATATGTATATGATTATGAAGTTATCTGCCATTAATTTACCTAATCTATTTTTTATCTATTTTTTATTAAAAAAACGTGTTTAAATTACATTTGCAGTTTATCAAATTGAAAAGGAAATTTGGGCAGATCTGTTTTTAAACCTCTTTTATGGGAGTTAGTATTATATATAATACAGCAATATGTTTGATTAAAATTAAACATTTAACAAGCTGAAAATGTTTCAGAAGCTTGAAAAAAATCTCAGATATTGTTAATTTTTGAGTAATCCATAATTCACAGCTTTCCCACTTATTCTAATAGGTAGGTACACTACATAGGATACCGTGTATAGAGTACTGTACTATGATTTGTTATATGATGTTGCTACTTTCCAGCGGAAAAGAGAAGAACAATTGTTAGTATCTAGAAAACTTGAGCAGTTGGTATTAGAAGCCACACATACGCATTTGTATGGAAGCCATTTAAGGGATCAGACAACTCTGCAGCTTGTACAGTTGCTGTTTTTTCGGCCGGGCATCTATGCCTCAGTCAAGNGGTATTGTCAGGAATGCCCAGTGTGTCAGTATATGGCCATCTGCCACAGTTTAGGGCCCCACTAGTACTCCTCCCTATCATTTCTGTGCCTTTTGAGCGGATTGATATGGATCTGATAGGGGAAAAAGTGGAAAAATCTGCTTAAGTGGATTATGCCACAAGATACCTGAATGTCATACCCGTGTGTAATATTAAATCTGGCACTATTGCCAAGGAGCTACTAATCTTATATACACGTATGGGAATACCAAAGGAGGTCTTAATCATTTGAAGCTTGTGGGGTAAAAGAAAAGAAGGTGGGTGATCACCGGAAGCAGGTGGAGGGCTGTACCAGTGCGGTTGGCACATTTAGAGGTGGGTGATGTGGAAAGCTTGTCTGAAGATTGGTTAGCTTTACCTGGGTGGTTGAAGCTAAGGGGCGAGGAGTGTGAGAAAGGCAGCATCTCTACACATCAGAGTAATGCAGAGAGTTCTAACTAGAACAGAAGAGCAACAGGTATGATCAGAATGGAGCTAATATACAGCATAATTTTAGTATCTCTAATATTCAACTGCTTTCTTTTGCTTCTAATCTGGAATTAATGTGGAAATAAACTTCATCTGTTTTATATACGGATATATGGAGGTCTGCAATTTATAGCAATATCTGATGTTAAAAGTGACAACTTTATAAGACTGTTTTGTGGGGTTACTACGGTTTAAAATGTATGTTTTTAAAATTGTGTGGATTTTTCTGATTCTAAACAAGATAAAGAGACATAAATTTATTTTACGTGTGTTTAGTATCTGCTCATTACTCAAATAAATCAATACACTTTAGTTTTTTCTTATAGTGTATGGTATACGGATGTGGCTAAATCTGTAATTGTATTTTGTAGCGTGTATGTATTATTTTGTCTAATAAGCTGTATAGTGTGCTCAATAAATATTGACAACTGTCCTTACCATTTTACCAACAGCCACAAATAGAAGCAAATGTGCCATGGATTCATAAGGATATCTGTATTAAGCCTGTATCTATTCATGTAATTTGAAACAGTTGATATTCCTAAAAAGCATACACAGTATTGTATTTATTTTTTATTGCTTTTATGAATTATTGTTATTCCTATTTATATTAGTGATTCTTTGCCCAGAACTGCTATTTGTTTTATGCCAACACTGTCATAATTTACACACATTAATACGGCTCTGCAAGTCTTTCTTATACATTTTTTACATGGCCAAATTGGCAAAGTTTCCCATAGAGCTGCTTTTATTATAAAGAGCACCTACAGGTTTTCTTTTTAACTTCAGGAATAGAATGTACATTTGCTACCTAATATAACCCAAGCGTTTGCCAGGTACCATTGTAACAAAATAATCAGTGTCACTTTATCTGTTTGTGGTTTTAATGTTTTCAGTGATTGTGTGATGCTGAAATGTATTTATATCACAAGCAGATAGCAGATTAGCACATACATAAAGCAATCAGTAGCACATGCCAGTATTTATTGCATTTTGGCTGTCAAAGTGAATTTGAAAAGAAATATGATTGCCTATTTTATCCATTGTATTATGAACAACACTATCCATTATGTTTTTTGCTTATATTGTCAGTGCCTACAATATTATCAGTGCATCTAATAATATCTATTATCTTAACTCAGGTTGACATTAGCTTAGAAAAAAGCATTGAAAAAGCCCTAAACTGTAAGTGAATTGTATTTACATAATAGAAAGAGTCCTAGAGCATGTATTACAATTGAAAATCTATAACTGCTATATAAGAATGATGTAAATGTTGATTAAACAATTGTAATAGTATTTTTTTTACTTGTTTCTGCACTGTACATTTATTGATTTATATATCTGGTCACAAACTTAAATAGATATGATACAATCTATATAACTTCTCAAATATAAGATTGGAAAATGCTTTATATCAACACTGCTTATCTTAAATAGCAACACACAATAGATATGATTGTGTATCAACCAAATGATAAATACTGTAAACAAGATGTACTGTAATAGAAGCAATGTGTCTGATTCAGTATCTGATGGGTTTTCTGATTTGCTGCTAAATGTATTTATTGAAGTTACTTTCATGTATTTAAATAATAGAATATAGAAATGTGGCAGATATATTACCATAGACTGGACAGTAAATGTCTTTTTTTGTTTTTTTTTGTTTGATTTATATGGATAAAGTTTAATATTGCACCCTTTAAACAGGTAAGTATATTCTTTTAATTCATTTGCATCCTTTACAAACACAGTCTGCAATAGAAAATGTAAAAGGGTACCTACATACTTTCTACAAACAATGTAAGCCGTCTTTTTTCCAGTTACGGTATCAAGATCGGATTGTACCCATATGGCAGGGCAGGCATGCGGGCAGTGAACTCCATGTCACTCACCTCTCTCTGTCTTAAAAGGTAGGTGTCAAGGACCTGATACTCAAAATTCAGAGAGTGCAAGGAGAGGCTCATGCCATATGCCCCTCATCCATGCGCTAAGCTGAGAAGCGCAGAGGAACCTTTGGGAAGACCTTCACAAAGGAAGAAAATAACTTGCTTTATACTGAGCTTGACAAAAGAACCGTAACAACAAAAATGCCAGTGCTTTATGACAGCGACCTTTAAATAAGGACACAGATATTTTCCTGTTTGTAATACTGTGTTTATTGCAAATGTATATGTATTTTGCCAACGGTATTCCATATTATTCATCACAAATGCTTGTATAAGGGATAAAAACTTCTTGAAACCAGTCTATAACTCTATGAGAAGCCTCTTAGTAATCTATAGCACCAATACACCACCAGTATAGCACATTGCTTCACAGGGGTGCACTTATGTGGCCACACATCTCCCCTGAAAGGTGCGCCACCCCTGTTATCCTTTTTTGAGATTTGGCGTCTGAGTCTTGGTGGGGCCATGTTGACAAAGACAAATTGTTAGGCTTATTCACTCAGGGGTCTAGGGCAGCCCAATAACTACCTTAGTTGATTTGCTGAGCTATGTTAATTACAGTCAACTGGAGAGAATAAGAACAATGTACACAGACAATTCCTGTCAGTATAACAGTTTCATCTCTGTTTATTCTTGATACAATTCATCCTTAAAAAGCATATTTTGGGGAGGGGAAAAGGAAGCTTTGAGGGAGGCAAAGAGGGCTTGGGGTTTGGCCAGTGCTTGTGGTCAGGTTGCGAACTTGAAGCAGTTACAGCTGTATTCTGCATGAAGAACATATCTCAAAGCCAAGATATTAGTATATTGCCAGATAAAATAATACAATAAGCATTTTGAAATAATTGATAACACAAATGACACTCACACAGGTGATAAAGAAAATATGTCTGGGAGACAAACTGAACACACTTAATGAGTACTGCAATCATTCTCTGCTTTATTAACCCTAAGCAATAGATTATATACTCTACAAGTCACATATTCAAAATACAGTAGCCCAGATCAAACGTGATAATGATATATTATGCAGGAATTATTCAGAAATCAGCATATACAATGTGTTCTTCTGTAATAGAAACAATGATAATGATAGGCTAGGATCAGACTCACAAAATTCATTCTATAAACAGAACGTTGAATCTGGTTACCTGAGAGTTGGAGGCTGATACCTCTCCTTATAGCAGGAGACTACTCCCCCATACAGAGGGCAATCTGCACAGAGGACCCTACCTTAATACTTCAGCAGCGCTTTTGTTTATAAGCAAGACTGTGCAGTAGTCTGTACTGTACATAAGGGCTGAAGCCTGTCCTTACCTTATTTACAATTATATACAATTTATATCCCTCCACCCACTTGGGTGCTTACCTTGTGTACACACACACACACCACCCTGTAACCGCAATAAGACCGAAACAGTTTTTCGTGGTCTGGACCTGGCCTGATGTCCTTTAATAAAAAAAGGTGGTATATTATTACTTGTTGATAAGGAACACTACTTTATTATAGGATGCAATATACCTGATAATGTTATGTTATCTGTGTAAACACACATCCTGCAAGACTTTAGTTAGATCAAACTACTTCTAAAATATATAATGCCCTTATCATTTACAGGACAGAGTAATTTATTTCACATCCTCAACATCCAACACATGTATACAGTATCTGTAGGCTCTCAGGATTGATGACAACTCTTAAGATGTATATTGTAGCATCATTTATTACTTGTAGCCAAGGACATTTATCTTACAGGCATTTTTGTTAAAGCTTTATTTGAGTTAAAAAANAAATAAATATATACATTAATTTATCCTCTCATTTTATAAATGCAATTGTGTCGGAGACATTTCCAAAGCATAGGTTTAAGAGAATCCAATTTTGAAGACAGAAAAATTACCTTTTTGACCCCTGTCATGACAATGAGATAAACATACTATAATGTATCAACTATGTCATTCTGTTAATTAGGGGTAATAAACTATGTCATTCTGTTAATTAGGGGTAATAAACTATTTAATGCAGAGAATTAGAGAATTAGGGATGTATTTTAATACTAATAGCTTTTAAAACCTAATTTAATCTTTAGTCTCACCAATGAATCTTCAAAATACTAATATTTAATTTACAAAACACACACAGGAGCTTTGTAAGAGGAGCTTACAATGCCAGGGGTGCTAACCCAGAACCCCCAAGGATCTTTCTTTCAGGGATCACTCAGACAAATACAGTTATAAAAGGAACACAGTATATTTATTATGATATATTATGATATAATAGGAACTACAACTCCATAAGCATCCAGTAACCAACATAAACTACATAAGCAATACTTCTATGCTAAGCACACAGTAATTACTATACCTCTATCGCAAGCACACGGTTACTACTGACTTCTATATTAGCACGCAGTTACTATAGGGACATACTACAACTATATATGCATACAGTTACTAATACACTTCTACATAAGTACATGAAAAGCCAGATAGGTTATCACATTATTTGTCCTATATGTTTACATAGCTTTCTGTCACCCGAAGAACCAACGCCACAGACATTTCCCCCTGGTTATCGTTTGTGGTAGGCCCCTTTCCCAGTTTACTGTATGGTACACGGTTCTCTTGGGCCTTATGGTACAAACACTACTGAGCCTCATTTTGACATGTTTTAAAGACATGATATCAAAGTTGGCTCAGTCTGTAGTGCGTTTTTCCAAATCCAGACCTCCATGGGTTCATAAATTTGAATTCCATTGATAATTTTTGTGTACATATCAGGGATCAAGGCTACCATAGTTCAAAGCAGTGAGAACAGCTGCAAGCAGAAGAAAATAACATAATGCACAGTTTAGGGAAGATCCTAAACAAGTGAAGAACATGCTATTAGGTGTACAGCTCAGTATATAACTGGATAACTGTCTGTGACGGGGATCGTGGCTGTTGTAACTCACAGCTACATGCTGGAGAGAAGAACATCTCGTACAATGCACAGTCTAGAGAGAGTCATACACAAGTTTAGAACATGCCAAAGATGTCAAATTTATGATCCATGACTATCTGACAGACAGATAGTTATGCATTACAAAGTTCTTGCTGGAGACCAAAGTTTTTAATAAGTAATCCGGGGACGAAAAAAATGAACCTTACTGGATAATCACTTCTGTTGGTTGCTAAACAACAGCTGACTGTCACTACAAAGCTTCTGCCTTAAGTCCTCAACAGGGTTGCCAACATTTACATAGAAACATAGAAACATAGAAAGTGACGGCAGATAAGAGCCACATGGCCCATCCAGTCTGCCCAGTTGTGTATTAATTTAATAAAGAAACAAGCAGAAGTAAAACAAAATAACCTACCCCTCAAAGCACAACCATTCAGTGCTGCTGTGACAGAAGGTCTTATGAGTTGCCTGTCATATGTGTGTCAGACTGCTTGGAAATGCCAATAACTTCTGCAGATCTATATAGCGAGAATGAAGAATACCACCTTGAGAGCTCAATCTATATAACAATCTCTTGTTATAGCCAATTAAACTGTTCCCCTCTTTGACAGTCATCTTCCCTCTCAGAACTGGCTCCATATATTGTCTAATGATAGGGCCAGAGCTGCATATATGTATACTTCTTTATCTAACCTGTCCACTACATCTGCCTGAGCTGTTCCACACATTTGCATCAGTGATGTTTTCTTCTGCAGAGACCTTGCATAGACATGAACAAAAATGCCCCATTAAAATGTTGCAGCTACAAGAAAACTCTGCTGATCTAGTTAAATCATGCCTGCCTGTATCAATCAATACAGTATGTCATCAATCTTCTCTGCAACATCACTTTAAATTACCATCAGGAATACAGTGAATCAGTTTCTGGATAATTGATTCATCAATGTCAGGAATCAACACCTTACTTTTAGACTCAGTCTTGGTAATTGAACACTGTTTATTAAAGTTACATGTTTAAACCTTTAAGAAAAGTCTATCTATACAAATGGCATCAATACATAATTTTTTTCTTTTTTGATGAATTTATGAAGTTGTTGGTAATTGTGAATTTGTCTTACCTTTGAGAGGCAGCATCAACCTCAGCTTATGGATGCCGATATCCAGATCTGCCCTGGTGCTAAATCTGACAAAAGTACAGAGTACGGAGAGGAAAGTCAGGGGGAAGAGGATGTAAATTTTGCAGTAGCCTTCTTGTTTCTACATAGGGCTATATTTATAAAAACTATCGCCTTAAAATACCAAAAAGTATATTTAAAAAGAAGCATTGGTGATAGATTTCACTGCCAATGCATATGTCTTCGCTGGCCCGTTCTTCTGTATGCGGGCCGGCACCTTCGCTTATTTATAAACGCTGGGAGCAGAGGTTTTGCCTCCGCTCCCGACAAGAAAACTCAGCCAGGCTGGGGCACCATGTGATAGCAACTTAAGGCCATCCACCAACTCTCCTAATTGCTGGATGGCATCCCTCCACCTCCCTCCCTTCCATCTCCCTTAACTCCCTCCCTCACTACTAAATAAAAAATAAATGAATAATTAATAATAAAAAAATAAAATTATATATATATATATATATATATATATATATATATATATATAATATAGATAGAATAAAGGACATACTGTGATGATAAAGACGTGCCCTGAAAAGTATGTTTAGGTTAGCAACATGTGACTTATTAGTTTTATTATTTTTTGGTTTGAAGTAACAGTAAAGTAAGTAAGTTAAGTAACCAATATAAACAGCTCTCTCTATAGTGAAGGCTTCTGTCATTTTGAAAACCGTGTGCGGCATAGACAAGAGGGAACTGAATGGGGCCTCATACCTTATTTGGCCAACATGCAGTTAATCATATAATTGTCATATTATACATATAGAGTGTGTGGGCTGTTTGGGAAGGTGACATTCTCTATAAAATTAGTCTTCCAATGTTGTTTCCCTCCATTTATATATGGTAGGGTTTGTCTTCCAATGTTGTTTCCCTCCCTTTGTATGTGGCATGTATGTATGTATTTGCTACATGTCTTTTTCTTCCAGACAGGGCATGCGACAGATGGGCGCATGGGAGCACATTCGTCTGCTTGGGCTTCCGACTGCAGGATCACATACTTTAATGAGAGATGGTGCAAGCATAAGTAGCAGGTCATTTTCCCATAGAGGTTAATGTACAAAAAATGTTTTTTTCAAAATGTGTTTGTGTTTTTTTTTATTATTACTATTATTTATTTATTTTACATTGATCAAAAGCCGGCATTGTAGTTGCATGCTTCTACTATACATTGCCATTGATAAAAAATAATGTGAATGACTTTCTGAATGCTGGAAAACACAGCATTAACAGGCGAAGGTTATTTTCCCATGAAAAACGTCCAGTATCCCTGCACAAGCAGGGAGTAAGGTCATTAAGGGGGAGGGATGAGATGAATATGTGCAAGAGAGGGATATGTGTAATGAAAGTCAGGGTAAATGTGTTTTCCAATGGAAACAGGTTTGTAATGACGGTTGCCTTCTGTCTTTATTCTTTCCACACACTTTCAACGTAGGACACAAAGAGAAAAATCATTTAACATTCAGATAANTAACACTTCCTTACAGCCAAGAAATGCCAGTCACACACTGCACTATGGGAGCAGAGGTTAGTGGGCACTAAAGCATACACCTTCATCCACCTGCTCCAGGTGCCATTAATCCACACTACACTGCTGAGCATCACTCCACATCAGTCATTATATTGTATGCTGTCTATATGCAGTCAGTATAGTGTATGCTGTCTGTATGCAGTCAGTATACTGGATGCTGTCTATGTGCAGTCAGTATAGCGTATGCTGTCTATATGCAGTCAGTATAGTGTATGCTCTCTATATGCAGTCAGTATAGTGTATGCTCTCTATATGCAGTCAGTATAGTATATGTTGTCTATATGCAGTCAGTATAGTGTATGCTGTCTATATGAAGTCAGTATAGCGTATGCTGTCTATATGCAGTCAGTATAGTGTATGCTGTCTATATGCAGTCAGTATA